>OX456526.1:76257721-76527721 GCA_949748255.1 Eustalomyia histrio
AACACCCTTTAAACATAACTTGTGGTGTGTAGTTACTTCGGAAAAGGTGATTGGTCCTTATTTTTAAGGTGCAGCCGACCGTAACGCTATTATTGTAAGTCCCAAATTAAAAATTAGATAACTACCAAATATTTTCGATACAAAGTGGGACTTGTTTTATAATGAAATAACTTTTATCACGTTGGGACTTATTTCATAAGTTTTTGTTGGAAATTATTTCCTAACAAATAACTCCCAACCAAATTTTGTTAAGAGTTATTTCAGCATTTTTTTCCATTAGGAGATATTTAATTTTTGTTTGTACTTATTTCATTTTGGCTGCCATTTAAGCATTGGAAGTTATTCAGTTTTTTGTTGAGAGTTATTTCATTTCTCTTAAAATTACTTTTGAATAAATTCTGACATTTTTGTAACCGTTTTTAAAACTATTGCACAGTAAGTAGTACCCAAACAATGAGTTATTTTACTTTAAATAATGTATGTATATGTAATCAGTTCTTGTTTGAATTCCAATTCTTGAAGAGTGGTTATATAGTTTAAAATCTTGCGTTCGAAATAATAAGTTGCAAAAGAAGAAATATTATAGTATTGAACTTAAAAGATAAAAAACATCTAAGTTTGTGCTGCATATTGAGTATTATCAAAAGGGGAACGCATCGCGCTTCTCTCTTATATAAAATGACGAGATTGTTAAATAATTTATTTTTACTTTTTTTTTGGGTTTTCCACTATTTTGACAAATAAAAAGTCAACAAAATGATTATATAATATATTATTTACGCATATGCTTTCATACTTACTAATTAAATAGCATTCTCTTGGTAGCTAATTAATTTTCGGGGCATTATTCCCTCTGGGAGTTCGGTATTATTTCATTTTTGTTGGGTGTTATTTCATTGGGACTTATTTTATTAGGGAGTTATTTTACTGTACCTAATTATAGAGCCATGCTGACTGATTTTTTTATCGGAAGTTCACGATCTGGATTTTGTAGTTCTAACACAATGCGTATTTTGAAGGCTGCCCTCCCAATGCGTGTAATCTCGCCATTCTGTGATTTGCCCTGGCCAGTCAGAACTCCAAATTTTACTGTCCCGAACTACTGCCTCTGGGGATATTTGATGTCGTTGTCAATTAAAAAATACCAAACGCAATAAAAAAAATTATTGAAATTCAATAAATATAGATTTTATTTAATTTGGTGTTTTATAATTTCAATTGATGCTTTATAAATTACTTTTAAAGTTATTTTAAAAATTCCACATTTCTATATGCGGTTTTTGCAGAGTCCGACGATTTTATAAAATCTTAGAGCGAATGGTTTTCTATAATATTGCGTCTTAGAGCTTGGCAACTTTGAAACTTCTTAAGAATTATATTTACTCTTAATGTATGAAAAACAAAATTTTCGCCTGCAGCGCCAATTTCTACAACTATTAATATATATAAACAAAATGAAAATTTTTACCAAAAATCTCGCGGATTTCGCCTGACAAATAGATTTTGCGGTCACGAAATGTCGTAAAGAATTTATTATATATTACACCAAGCCTAGTCTTTGACGTTTCGTCAAAAGTATTTTGTAGCATAACAGATTTTTATCCAAATGATCCAAAAGCGGAGAGAAGATTTACAACACAAAAACAATCAAAATGTACATACTTAATATTGTTACAGAAATTCCATTTACTCGTAGAAACGCAAATCCCCATATGTTAGCCCTGAAATGTAAAACAATTAAATGGCAGCCCTTTACCATAACTAATGTTACTTATGTCAAACTGTAAAAGAACATTCTCAAAGTTGCCAGTCGGTGCTGCCATATTCTAGTTATTTTAACCCGCATGTATAAAAACGCCAGCAAGGTGGCAAGGTGGTTTATAAAGTAAAACGCTGAGTATGAAGACTAAAGTGTGGCTAACGTTTAGTCTATCTACATCGTGTAAATAAAGTGTGTTATTAAAGTGTTTTTCTGTGATTTTAGTGACTGTAATAAATAAATAGAGCTATAAATAATTTCAAACAGTGTTTATTATTTGCAATATAGAAAGAACACGATTTATTTAAAAGGTAAATAAATCAACGATTTTATAAAATCATGACAATATGAAATGTATAAATTAGATCTCTGTCAATGTAATAAATAAGTTTTATATAATAATTGATTATGCATTTAAAAGCTGTAAATTTTGTTTAAAATGCTTCAACAAGGTCAAGAAAGTCTGGCTTAGAAATTGCTAGCTTTTAAATTTAGTTGAGTGGTTTTAAAGGAACTAAAATATGATAGTTGAAGAATGTATACTTCATTGTTCTGACTAAAACATGCCAATTCATTGGTATGCATTAAGGTTGTCCAAAATAAAAAAAGTTCGAATTCGCGAAGTCCACAACAATACAAATATGTCATTATGGAAAAATATGGTCTGCCAAAGAAATTTAAGAAAATCTAATATATTTCAAATCTAATATATTTTTGGGCGTACATTACGAATATGTAATCAAAATCAAATTCCGATTCGCGTATTTCCCAAAAATTTCATACAAAAAATGTTCCACTTCTATCAAAAAATTTGCGCAAAATTCTTTTTTGAATGATTGTCTGTCCACGAAATGTTTTCTTATGTGAGACAGGATTTTCGTTAAACATTTAAATTTAGTACGCTTAATACTACCGAAAAACTAAAAAAAAATCAAATTTTACATTCAATTGTAAGGATAACTATATCCTTTCAAAAATAAAAAACAATTGTCTAATGAAAGCCCTTGGTAAGTAGATTACAAAAGTACAAATTTTAAAAAAATCGAAATCAAATTTAAAGTTACTAAATTTTTTTTAAATTTTGATCTCATATTCCTTTTATGCACCTTAATTAAGACTATATTTGTAAATTTCATTAATTAATGGCGTATAAAAATAATTCAATTTAAAGTCAAAAATACTTTTTTATAAATTACTTTAGCGAAAAATTACTAATTCTTAAAAGTTAACTTCTTGTGCTACCTCTAAATATAAACCAATTTTGCTAAAACTTGGCACAGAGAATTTTTAGACATTAGGGAATAGGGGCAGCCTTGTGGAGATTGCGAATTCAAACTTTGATGTCTTTTTGGACCACTCTACTATACATACTTCATATGAGTACATCTATATTTTAGTTCTTTTTTTTTTAATATAAGACAATAAATCATTGTAGAATGTGGGAAGTATCAGCCCGTTTGACACAAATGCAGTTAAATGCCTGCTGAGTATCTAAATGCTACATGAAAGTAGTTTATACACTTAAAAATATAATTAATTGGAATTTATCAAAAAGAATTTTTATTTTTACACTTTTCGAAATTGACAAATAAATTTGTTTTCAATTTTTTTAATAATTTGTAAAGAAATTTTGTTGTCGTTCAAGTTAATCTATGAAGTAACAGAAATGTTTAGCATTTATTTTTCTCGGTGTACAACAGCAATGCCGATGAGTTGTAGTTTGTTTTGAATAAGGAATCAAACACAATTTCCTTATGAGTGTTTTTTTCCACAGAAAATACAAAGAAATCACTTTATTTTACCAAAAATATTACGAAAAGCCTGTAAGGAATTTAAATATAAAATGTGTTTTTATTTGTTTAAAATATTTATTATGACTTTATGACGTTGTATTTGACAATATTCGAATCGATTGCTTGATGTGGAAGGGGACCCTAACTCGATTATTTATTTCTTAAGATATGCAGGAATAAACTTAATAAAATCTTAAAAGCTTTGAAAATAAAATTTGCTTGGATACAATTTTTTCATTTTGTTGGTGTCTGTGATGCTTAGATATTATATTAAAAGAAATTTTATAAAGTTCATCCAATTTAATTAGATTGTATCCCGTGCTGCTAAAAAATAAAAAATCGAGCTTTCCGCCTTTTTCCATTAAACCAACAATACAGCTTTTGTAGAAAAGTTAAATTTTACTTTTCAATTAAAAAGATCATCCACAAGTTTCTCCCAATTTTTTGTACATATAAATTAAACTTCTTTTTGTAGTACTTTTATCGCTTGATTCTATCCTGTTTGAATTCACGAGATCCACAATTCAGTAATGCCGTAATGGAAAATATATTTTATCCTTAAAAAAAATTCAAAAAAGTTTTACAATCGAATTTGTTTTATTATTTTAATATAATTATGTTAAATATATCTATGATGATCGAGGCACATCAAATATATGTATTTTGTGTATACATTTATAATATGAACTCAAATAAAATCGCAGTCACGTATTTCACGCTATTCGACAATTTTATACAATGAGATGTTCAAATTTGATCAAGAATTCCCTATATAATATATTTAGCGCTGTTCAAATTTTTTTTGCCTGAATATGTGTGCCCAGAAAAACCTCTTATGTGATATAGAATTTTTATTAATAATTTAAATATTGGGAGCTTGAAATAATAATCAGCGTTTATTAGTTTTAACGATTTATTATGCAAAAATGGTTACAAATAAAGTATTGTACATAGTTGGCCTCAACCTTTTACCATCTTTCTGGTAATTTTCGGATACCAACTCGGAAGAGCGACTTGTATTTTGAGGTAATCCAATCTTTGACCCAATTTTTGCAATGTTCATATTAAATGAATTTCTACGGACCTCGTTTCATCGACCGGAGCAAGTAGTATTAAGAAGGAGCGATGTCTGGAGAATACGGCGGGTGAGTTAGGACTTCCCATTTCTGCGTTTCCAAGTAGGTCTTGACCGGTCCTGCAACATCTGGCCAAGCGTTGTCTTGGTGCAAAATCACTTTGTCGTGCCTTTCTTCGTAGGGTGGCCATTTTTGCTTCAGTGCGCAGCTCAAACGCATGAGCTGATTTTGATATCATACCCCTGTGATCGTTTCATTTCATTTGAGCAACTCAAAGTAGATCACGCCGCACTGGTCCCACCAAATAGAGAGCATAAGCTTTATGCCAAGAATATCCACTTTTGGATCTACTTCTCAGGTGATCGAAAAGCTGTTTACAAGCGAAAAATCGCCCTTCGACGTCGCGCGGCTTCAACTCGTATATCTCCAATATATTTGCTCTTGAATTAATTCCATGGCGTTTAGGCATTTGCAGACTGCCAACTTATCCACTTTCAATTATTCTGACAACTCCTAAATATTTTGACATTCGTCCACATAAAACAATGCTTCCAATTCTTCTTCGTCAAACTTTTTGATTGGCCCGTCCTTTCCTTACCTTCGAGTTTAAAATCACCAGTTTTAAAGCGGCCAACCCTCTTCCGACACGATGGTTTAGATAGAGCATGCTCGCCATAAAAGCACCAAAATAAGATTTTTTTAATTGCAAAATGAAAACTCGATCACTTTAACACAAATCTAAATAATATATTTTTCATTTCGAAAAAGGTGCAAGATTCTGATATTCTAAACTTTTATTTTGAGTGTAAATTTCCTTTTCACTAATATACCAAGCAAAATTTTTTAGATTAGGTTCCATGGAACCGGATTTTAGAAGATAAATTAAAACATATGCACTAGTAATTTTTATAGTTTTTTAGATCATGATATCGGAATACATCCATAATATATAGAATTAAAATAAAATTATTAATTAATTAAATTATATATTGTGGCAAGTATCAAACTAAATTATATGAAAATTATCTGAGCCAAACTTTAGCTGTACCATGACAAAGTTCAAGTTTTTGAGAATTTTTATTACATTTTTTGACGAATTATTATACTGTGGTCTAAATTTGAGCCAAATCAAACAACTGTACCACATAAATGTCAAAGTTCTAGATTTTGTGCATTATTACTACTTTTATTGGGAATATTAACTTAAAATTCAAAATATCTTCAAGATTGTCTTTTTACAATGCTTAAATATGAGCAAAATCAAGGAAATAAAAAGCTTGTTGCCTGAAGAACAAAGTTTAAATAAGGACACTTCTATAACTATTTTTTGGAAAATTGTCTCTGGATTCGTAAAATCGTATTGTTTTTGTCAAAAGTGGAGTGGATTATTATAACACAACATCTATTACTTATTTGTTGCGAATTTGAGATAAATCAAATTACTATAAACCTTGTGGAATCAAAGTCAAAATTGAAATTATATATTACATGTTCAATATGGTAATAGACAATTATTATAAAATTAAATACAGGGAATTCAGAAAAAAATTTTCCTAACTCAGTTGTCATTTTTTGTTTTTTTCTAAGCAACCCGTAAATTTCAAATTATTTCATAATATATGAATGGTGATTAAAATATCAAATAATAAACAAATGCAACAAAGTCACCAAAGGGGATTTCCTTGACCAAAAAGAAGTAGAAATACTCAAAAATTAAACTTTAACCTTGAAGAGCTGTGGTTTATAGTTAACTCAAATTTGGACCTCAGATTGTTGTAAAATCTGTTTATGATTTTTTAAATATTTGATCAGATTTCTGAAAAGTAGTAGAAATTCCTATAACGTGAACTTTGACCTCAAAGCACTTTGTCTTGGTTTTTTTTTCTTTGATTTGACTTAAATTTATATCACATAAGTTTCAGACCTTGTACCATAATATTCCACTCGCTTTGTGATGAAAATCGAAAGTCTGGACAAAATCCAGTCTAATGATACATAATTATAATCCTCATCTTGTATCATTTTAATATTTTTGTTTGGAAATTTCGTTTGTTTTCAGATTATTATAGCGGGAAATAGGTATTAAAAAATTAAAAGCATATTATGTTGAGTTGAAGTGTTGCATTCTAATTGGCTACAACAAAAGTTATATTTTCCACAACTTTTCTACACCTGCAGGAAGTGAAGTTCCTCCAAAGACTTAGTTTAAGCCACTCTATTGTCAGTATTAGTTCGGATAAAAGACATTAACTAAATGTTAGCCACTGTTACAAATCAATTAACCCTGAAACTCTTACATGGGGTTTCCGCAAGATAGATATATGCAGTCACTGCATAAATATGTAATACAGGCAAACTCATTTAAGACAAACTTGGTTAAGTAGAATTCTTGACTAATAGGAACTAATTTACAAGTACCGAGGTTTTGACAATAGTTTTCATATAAAAACATTAATATACGAACTCGCTTGAGATGAACTGTTTCTGACAGTCCTCCAGTTTTCCATTTTTAATACGAACTTGCAAAAAAACTTTGAAATTTTTGTACTTTTTTGTGTTTTAATAAATTTTTTACTGATCAATTTGATTTTTTTTCTCAGATATACATATCACAAACAGTTTGTTTAAGAAATACAAAGTAAGAAGTTGTTAAACAAATTTTAACCTCAGAGTTCATACTAATCGGATTTTACTTTAAAAACTACTTATAAAAAAATCGGACACTATACGATATGTATTAAAATATTTATAAACCAAAATATTTTTTAATTAAACTGTATTTTTTGAACTTAAATTTGATAAAAAAAAAGTATGAGTTGTTTAAGAGATCAAAATAAAAGAAGCTAAACTTCAAAAATATATTTTATGTTGGGTTTATAAAAGTTAAAAAAAAGGAATCAAATACTTTTTATAACATTTATATACAAGTATCTACCAAACCAAAGTTTATTTCCACTTCAAAAACTAAAAATTTGCAACAAGAAAATAACAAAAACAAAAGATAGTTCTTGTATTCCCATAAGTTGATATGAGCAACATACTGAAAAAATCTCATCTTCCAACAACATATACCAAACATCTGTGTTATTTATATAATTTCTTTAGTTTTTCATACTCATTTTTTTTTTTTTTTGGGAAAATTTGTATACTTAAAACTTAAAATTTGCAATATTATTATGGTTTTAGGAGCATGTAAAATAAAATAAAATAAAAATAAAACTATTTAAAAAATAAAATCACTAAAAGTTGTTTTCCTGCTAGTATATTTGCATAACAATCAAATGCAGAAAAATGTTTAATATTTTTTTTTTGAATTCTTTTATAGTCACTCATCTTCTGCTGTTGAACTAACCAACCATCCAGCCTGCTCAAATGTGTTCGTGAATAGTTTTGTGATTGTAAAAATTTTCATACCAAAGTATGCCTTTTTACATACCAAACAAACATGCATAGTTTTGGTTTGTTACTAGAAAAAAAAATAAAAATAGAAAGAATTGAATCGAAAAACGAGATAAAAGAAAAATACATGGAAATGATGTTACCAATATGTGCTGAAACATATGCGAATTGTTTAAGGAAAAAATACTGGTATTTTTCAATTTTACAATTCATAGCGTACAATAAGTGTGTTGTAGAATAAAAAAAAAGGAATATTAGGATATTTTCTTTAATGCCTAAGTCTTGCAAATTGAATTTTTGCATACATACATTTCATTTATATGTATTTAGTTACCATAAGGCGTATGAGCAATAATAATTTATAAGAAATCAAATATAACTCATACTTAGTGATGACTTTTTCATAGAATTAGTTTTTTTTTTATTTCCATTCTTAGAAACATGCTATAGTGGTATGTGATTCTATTGCATATGTAAAAATTTTTTAACTTGTATAATTTTATTGTATAAGTTGGGTCTGGTAAAATGTTTGGAATAAATTAATTATAATTTGATGCGAAGTTCTCTTATAGATTTTTATTGGATCTCAACAATACCTTTTAACTAAATTATGGCAAAAAAAACCGAATTTCACAACAAATTCGCTGAAATCTCCTACAAGCGGGATGTATGAAAAATACTAAGAAATTCGACAAAAAAAAAGTATTTTATAATGAGAAATTGTACTGTTCGAATAGGTAACAAAATTTACAAAAAATGTTTGTCAGGAAAATTTGCATGTGCTGTGTACGGTTTGGAAGCAAGAATGAATCTAATTCAAAAATACAATAAATATTTTAAAAATAATATAATTTTCAAACCATTTAAAAGTATTTTAACGTGCCTATTCCTACACTCAGAATATAATGTTTGTAGTTTAATAAAAAAGTTATCTGTTCCATTTAAAAATAAAGGAACATACATTTATTTTTCGAAGATATATCTATATTAACTTTTTTATACATTTATACGAAATGATTTACTATCATTTACCGATTTTTTTCAGTTTCATTTATTTTTTTCATTTGTTTAAAATTTAATAAAAATTTACCCACAAAACGGAAATTTGATGTTTATTTTTGTCCGTAACAGTTATTACAAATTAAAATTTTGTTTGCTGTCTGTTTTAAAAAATTAAAATTTGGGTTTTATTTAAATTGTTTGTTTACATTTGCGGTCATAAAAACTGCACCATTGACAACTCTTCAGCAATTTCGATAAAAGTTCAAAAAACCGCATGCCTTCTTTTCTTTTCATAATGGGTACTCGCCTATTTACCGTTTAGTAACGAATCAAGCCGAGTCTGCGAATTTTTTGCCACATCACTTTAGTTGGTCAATCCATTTTTTCTAAGAACGTAAAAAATGTCTACACGGCATAAGCAATTGACGCGTGACGAAAAGGTAGAAATTTTTATTTAAAATATATGGGAGTTCCTTATCGCCGCATAGCACATAAAGTGGGATGCTTACATTCAAACATTGTAAGGATCATAAGAAAAAAATCATTTGGACCTGTTCGAAAGGATAAAAGGATCAGGAAGACCTCGAAAGACTAAACCCGGATAGACGGCGTAATACGAGGAATAAGTTTAAGGGATCGCTTCAAAAGTGCAGTGGAAATAAGGGCTGAAATGAAGTGCTACCACAATGTGGATTTAAGCGCGAAACTTTGCGTAGAAGACTTCGGGAGTGCAGACTATATGGAAGACGACCGGATAAAAGGCCCTTAATGAGAAAGCGGATAAAATCCAACCGCTTGGCTTGGGCCAAAAAATATCGAAACTGAACTCTGGACAACTGAAGAAAAGTTTTATGGTCTGATGAAAGTAAATTCAACTTGCTACGCGCAGATAATCTGCTGTATGTTCGTCGTTCAGATGGTAAAAGATACAAGGATAACTGTGTTATTAAAAGAGTGAAGTTTCCAGAAAGCCAGATGGTTTAGGGTTATTTTTCCTACCTTATCCGGGGTACCTTATGCCATATTCAAGGAACCTTGAGCGCTGAAAAATATGGACAAATTATTATTTTTTCTTTTCTTAAAATATCTGTGTGGTGAGGTTTTTATGACCGCCAGTGTATTATAAAATCATTTCAATTCAAATTTCAACAAATTCATAAACACACATACATACCCAAATACATACCCTAACACATTCATGCATACTTACATTTTGTGGATTAAAAAAAATATATAAAATGGAAACAATTTTTAATAAATGATAAAATCATTTATTTTTTAAGAAATTGGTAGTTAAAATTTTAACATTTATTTTAACTGATTATATAATTTTTTTCTAACGGATGTGTCAGTTGTTTAAACAACATTTAAAAATAAATAACAAAAGCCATTTGGTTTAAATGAAAATTTAGTAGACCTGTTTTTAAATGACATATCATTTCTTGTAAATAGCATTTTCTGTTATTTAACTTACAAACTATTTTAAGTGTATATATTGGACGAAATTCTATATTTTCTATTTTTTCTCATAAATTTGATGAAGCCTTTTCTCTGACTGTATTTTCGAAGCTGCGTTGGAAAAGACATTTTTGCATAGCAGGCTTAGGAATGGTTTAAGGGGTTTCCACATCTATGGAAGGTCCGAAGCCAGCTTTTCTGAGGCAAAGTGGGGATAACCACCAAATATTTTTTGGTGATAATCTTTAATCCCAATGCAACCCATGAGTCAATTTTCTGTTTGTGGATTATGTCCAAAATAAAAAAAGGGCGATTTGAAAATTCTTTTAAAAAAATAAAAATATTTTTGTTAATACTCGTTCCTACGAACGGACTATGGTTATTCTAGAGAGACTGGGTATTTTTAAATATTAATAATAAAATAAAAAAATATAGTTCAATTTGTTCTAGGATTTCATAATTAAGTAGTCTTTGATGCATAAATATCTTGAGGAATTTGTAACAGCTATTATAATTTCATAACGATTTTTTACCTTTTCGGAAGGTAAATAATAAAACAGATTCTGTAATTGTTTAACCTTGTAAGCACAAGACAAGTTTGAATAGATTTCCGCGCTGACTTGCCTTTATCCAGGCGGCATCAATCTTAAACTTGTAATTTTTATATTCAAGCAAAAAAAAAATAGCTTAATCTGAAATCTTAAGTTATGAACAAACAGTTTAACACATCTGTCTATTAAATATTAAATTATTCCGCCAAGCATACATAACAAATATGCAATAAAGATACATTTTTTTTTAAATAACCAACAAAATATAAGCCTTCACATTTACACATAAAAAACTGTAAAAAAAACTGAAACAAAATACAGTTTTGACTGTTTATAAAAACTGTCCTTAAAAACCTTGATAACAATGTGAAAATATTACATGATCGTACCTTAAAAAAACATTTAACTGACATTAAAAACTCATAAAAAGTAATGCAAACAAAAAATATAAAAAGGACATTAAAAGCGACACTTTATTTTATGGTATTTAATGAGTATTTGTTGGTGTAGTACTAAAGGTTATGCTTGTGTGTTATGACCTACATATGCAATAGCTCTGAAAAGTAAATATTTAAATATAAAGATAAAAATATGAAAAAAAAAAATGGTATATTTTAAGTAAAATCAACAGTTTAATTTACAATATACTACTATTCTTTTAAAACAGCTTTGAATAAAATTATTATTCAATCTTGTATTCAAACTTACGAATGAGTATTTTTTGTATTGAGAAACTATTTGTAATATATTGTAAGGTTTCTTCATCTTTGATACACTCTTATGTCATCAATATGCAAATAAATCGTTTTTAAATTACCCCGAGTTCAAGTATGGCTGTGTTTGTAATAGCTGTATGTGTGTCTGTATACATGAAGTACTTTATGCATTTAACCTTTGATGGCTCCTTAGATATTAATGCAAACGTATGCAAATTTCATTTAATATATAAAATTTTGCATAAGTTAGACAGATGCACATATGTAGGTATCAACACATATTAAAATACAAACAGACAGATTGTATTTAAAACATTTATATTAGTTTAAGGAAAAAATATTTTATACAGAATATATTAAATGGTTTAAAATAATTTAAAAATTTCTTCCGCTAAGTACTTTAAACCATAGATGGGCATTTAGTTAATTAAATACCACACACAGGAAACTAAATTTCCAACCGAATTGAAATGTATATTTTGGTTGCGACAACCGATAAATTCGATTAGCGCAACCAAATGCAAATGTGTTTAATGAATATTTTGGGTGTTACAACCGAAATTCAGTTGTATTAACCGAATTTTGTTGTGGAAACCAATATTAAGTTGTATCAACCAATTTCAGTTGTAGAATCTGAAATTCAGTTGGAAATTGGCCAAATTTTTTTTTCTGCGTGCAGTACCTTCCCAGCAAAAGAAAAATGGTAGTCATTATGTGGCTATAATGAATGAACTTCCTAAACTTCAGTTAACATTCTTTTATAATTTTTTGGTGTTATTGTAAGGAACTCCCAATAGAATTCATATATTCATATTTCAAATATGGTAATTTGGATATAAACCCAATGCATATCTGAAAAAGTCACTCTTCGTTGCCTCCAAAGTATAAGTTTTAGTATATTGTATATTTTCTGAATCTAAAGCATTTATTGAAATTAAAAATCAAAAATGTCAATGAGAAAATAGTTCTTATGAACTTTTATCATTATATATATATTTTTGTTTAAAATTTTAGGAAGGTTAGAACTTATGCAGTTTTGCAATTTTTAATAAAAGTTTTGAAAAATCAAGTAAAACAAATTTCTAAAACCTTAATTTCATTTGTATTTTTTCATTTTTGTATTGTGTATTTTATTTATCACTACAACATTTCCAGTTTGAATTGAGAATTTAACAGAATAATTTTAAAATTGTGCAAAAATATTTTAAAATTATTCAAAATAAATAGTTTTAAAATTGTGTAAAAATCTTAAAATTATCCAAATTGTCTATTGTCTAAAAATGTTTCAAAATTGTATAACCAGTTTTTAAACTATCCAAATATATTTAAAAATTTATCCAAAAATATTTTAAATTTTACCAAAAATTCATTAAAATTTTTGAAAAATTATTCAAAATTGCCCAAAATATCAATGCTATGTAAAGTTCGCTTCTTTAAACTTATTTTTCTGCATTCTTTTGAAAAAAATTTCACTGAAAATCAGTTTCTACAACTATAATCAGTTGGTGGAATTGAATATTGGTTTCTACAACCGAATTCGGTTAATACAACTGACTTTTGGTTGCAAAACCCAAAATTTTTTGGTTGTAGCAACTAAAACAAAATGTTCAATTCGGTCGCCAACTTATTTTTTTTTTGCCAAGTACTTTAGGTACTTGCTAAGTTCTATATCCGCAATTAACCAGAAAATAAAACCATATAAAATTAACGCTCATGAATTATCACTACTCTTTTAGTGAACTACGCTCTCGAAAGGATGTTAGTAGAAGTAGAAAGTAGTGTCTGCCAACATTTGACTGCAATTTAACCAAGTTGCACTGTAGAGAGTTTGTTCCACATACGGATAGTACGACTTAAGAACGCCTGTAAGGCGTTGTGCGATCCACTGATCAATCGTCAACAAATGTATGTGATCCATTAGATATTCGAGTACATATTTCGAAGCCAAGTTCCGACGATGCTCTAGTAAGACCATCGAGTTTGTTACTCCACTGTCATTGATAAACGCCGGCGTAAGTCTTGGAACACGCTCACGAAGCTGCAACATAGACCTTATGAAATTTGTATAATGAGAAGATCCAATGTATTGAAATAGTTCTTGCACCAGTTCAGAAAATGTAAACACTTAAATGCTTCTTTCGACACCTGAAAAATATGATTTTTTCAGCAGATATCAAATTAAATTCTCATGCCGATAACATCAAAAGCATCCGATTCCTTAATATCGACACCATCCATGTATAAAGATCGCATTGGTGATGCAACAAACAACATTAGGTTTAGCATGTATTAAGTCAACCCAATTCACACGACTCATTCAGAGATTGTCGAATGGTCCATATTGAGTGTGTCATTTAAATTTATCTTGATGTCCCCAACCTTCAAAGAGGTTGGCCTATGATCGAAGTAATATGAACAACAAATTTTGCTGTCATCTGCGAAAGAATATATAGGATTTGAAGTTTTATCCAAAAGGTCATATAGAGAGATAATAAGAAGTTTTGATACGAGTGCCTAATGCCACACACAATTGATTGCCTTGGAAATATCTAGAGTAACCACTCTGTTCTCACAAAATCGCTGAAGAAACCGACTCCAACAATACCTTTTTTTAATGAATTACCAGAAGGACTTACTGTTCCGAGGAAGGACCGTTTAGACTGCTTGAGGAATTGGGCAATTTATCAAATATGACAACACTGTAATTGCGCAAGATGATAAATCTCCATCATCTGATGGAGAGTTGGAAAATGGTTAAATTTTATTGGCATGTATAATACATCTCTGATTTGGTAAATCATTGTTTTCTTAGGACATAGCTGGAGGGTATTCAAAAATTCGTCACAGCCGAATTTAGTATTTTTTTACTTGTTTTTTTTTTACCAATGGAATTTAAAAAAAAATAGTGGCAAACCCCTTTTCGCAAACTCTGTTAAAGCGTCGCAAATAAACCGCAAAAGTAATTAATATATAAATCTACGTGAGCCCAGTGGTTTGCTAGTACTTGATTTCTTGTATCATTGGTAATTTCTCATTGGGTAGCTATACAAGTTTTGCATTTTTCGGTTGCATAAAAAAAAAACCTTTTCAAGACTGCAATATTAACTTTTGTTTTGCATTGTCCCGTTATGAATGTGATGTTAAAATTTAAGCAACAGTTAAATTGAATTTTTCTATTGGAAATAACTACAGTCACAGTTAGTAGCTAATGGTGCTAAAAATCCTTAAACTTATTAAAAAAATTTGTGAAAAATACTTTATTTTGATGCTGGTCTCTATCCGGGTTTCTTTCTTGCCTAAAAAAATCGTCATTTTTTAAAACAGAATATGTCTTTCTCTCATCCAATGTAACAAATTTTTATTGGAATAATAAAAAGATTTTTATATAAATGTGTTTTTTTCTCTTTATTACTGTAACCATTCAGCAATGAAAGAAATGCAATTTAAATATGTATGAATTTTATATATGAATATTTGAAAATACATTTACATACAATCATATAAATTTACTTTAAAATAAAGAAAATGTATGGAAAACCAAGAAAATTGCATTCTTGGGATCTGTTAATATGCAAGAATAACCATGAACAATGTTTGTTAAAATGTTTGAAATTTCTGCAAGAGTATGTTTGTGTTAAGAAATAAATCGAGTGAATATTTAATGGAAATGATTGTCAATTTATTATATGTATACACCTTTGTTCGGCTCGGAAATGCAAATCTTTTTAACTTTCCCCTAAAAGGAATGTAACGTGCCGAAATATAGGTCCAGGACCCCATGATGTGAAAGCCTACATTTTGGAAATAAATTACTAACAAAAATACAAAAAACCAAAACAGTTTCAAATAAATGAATAATCATTTATTTTTACGGAATTAGTAGGTGAAATTTTAACACTTATTTTTAACTGATAAATCATTTGTTTTTACTGATGTTAGTTGGTTAAAATAAATAAAAAACACATTTTACTTAAATGAAAAGTAAATGGATCAGGCTTTTAATGAAATATAGTTCCTTTTTAATGACCTTTCCGTTATTTTATATTACAAACTATGTTTCTAAAATAATACAATATTTTAATATACTATGCTTTCTTTGCAGGTATGTACGTGAAATGCACTAGATTAAGATGGAAAATTGCTGAAAAACTGTAAGTGAAACATTTTTATTACAAGAAGACTAGCGTATTACGTTTACACAGCTCAACAAAATTCTTAATTTATTTTCATTGCCCTGAATGTCTGCGGATTATTATAATTTCAAGTACAGAGTTTAGAAATATATTCATGAAACTAAATATTTTGAATATTCCCTGATTTCTTTATATTGAATATTTGCATATTTGGTTGAACTGAACTGAAATAAATAAAATAAAATATAAATATGTATCAAAATGTATTTTTAGTCTCTCGAACCAGACTCTGATCATATAATTTTTTTTCAAATGAAAAATTTTCTTTTTTTATTTAGTAATTATGGAGAATACACAAAAAAAGTTATAACACAAGCTGAATAAAATGCATTTTCTGGTCCGCTATGACCCAGCAAAACAAAGTAACAAAAAAGCAGTGATTGAATATTTAGATCAGAACCAATGATTTTTACGTAGGGATGTCATAGAGTGGAACTTTTCTTTTATGATCCTTTTTCATTGCATCTAAGGCAGTTCTTAGGATTTAGTACAAAATGAGATCTTTTGATGTTCCAAATAAATTATGAATTTTTAATTCAAATTTTAACAATACATCAGTAATCAGTTTTTACCATAATAAGTTTTTTACATTTTCTATTGATAACTATGATTTTAGGAATTTAAAAACTGGTAAATTCTGAGTAAATTGTGAATTAAAAATTAATATAATTTATTTAAACCTGATATTTTGTTGTAAAATAACTAAAGTTTAGTACCTAATCATAGTTATAAATGTGAAATTTATATGTAAATATCTGTGGTTAATATTTAACATTGCTTGCTTTTAAAAATTGGTTACCCGTCATAGATTTCAAAAGTGTTAATTTTATTCAAAATCACAATTTTGAAGCTGTGAAAAGAACTGCTTTGGAAGAGGAAAATCAGCGCTAAAAAATACTTTGGAATCAATGAAAAATTTATTCCTTAAGAATCACTTTCATTTAATTTGGCTGGGGACCTTCATCAACTAATTATTAATATCTCTATTTAACTCACAAATCAAAGGAGAAAGCTATTTATGCTAATATACAGTTGATTTTTTTACTGAGTTTAGGTGAAATTTACTTCCTTTTTTTTTGTGTTTTTTACATTCTGCTTTTGTTACCGTATGTCAAAATTAGCAATTAGAAAATATTAAAGACATATGTTAAAATTGTTTGTTTTATGTTCAAACAATTCTTTGAACCGTTCCAAGTTAGTTTTATAGTAAGGTTTTTATTTTATAGTTGATCTCTTTAATACTTATATTGAAAATGTATTTTTTGTCTGGTTCGGATCATAGAAAATAATATATTTTTTTTCAAATTAAAAATTGTGTTATTTTTATTTAGTACGCTAATAAAAGGAGAATGTAAAACACACCCAAATTGTAAGTAAATTTCATATAAACTCAATAAAAAAATCAACTGTATGGTATCATAAATAGCTATTTCCTTTGATTTGAGAGTTAAATATTTATAATTGACACTTTCAAGGGCACGAAAAATGTTGATGAAGGTCATAGCCGACCGAAAATGCATTCTATTCAGCTTATATCTAATAACATTTTCTGTGTATTCTCCATGATTACTAAATAAAAATAAGAAAAATTTTTTCATATAAAAAAAATTCTATAATCTCGAATCATACTAAAAATACATTTTCAATATAAGTATTAAAAAGATCAACAATAAAATAAAAACTTCACTATAAAATAAATTTTATTTTTATTTTATTTATATTAATCATATAATTACAAATTATATCCTAATACACTAACGGAGTAGCAACAAAGGCTATCGGCTAGTTGTAGCGAAAACAGACCAGAGCCTCTGGTGGGAATTAAACCCACGACCCCCGCACTGATAGGCTAGTACACTACCAACTAGCCTACCGGCAAAAGAAATAAAAAATTTAAAAAAATAAAGGTTTATTTATTAACATTTAAATGTATCATATCAGTATCATACCTCCGCGGACCGAAATGAGTAGCATTACGCTTGAAAAACGTTGGGATATATTGCAAACTTCTTTCTAAAGCGAGTGATGAGATAATCAAACTGTGCGTTTGTTTAAAAGAAATTTTAGCCGAAATAAAGCCACAACCGTGTGGAGGTTGTGCAGAAAGTTCGTGAGACCAACTTGCTTGTTGACAACGCTCATGGCTCCGTCGTACAGTGCCTACCGAAGGTGGCTGTTGTGGCCGAAGTTGTGCAATTTAATCCAAACACATCTACTGGCCATCAATCTCAACAACTCTGCATTTTAAGCACAAGCATCATGAGAATTTTTTGTGTGGATTTTGGATGGTGTCATCATTGGCCCATTTTTTTCAAAAATGCTGCTGGAAACGCCGTTTCAGGCAATGACGAGTGATACAGAGCCATGTTTACGGACTTTTTATGAGCTGAAATGGAAGATATGAACTTGGATAAACTTAAATATCAATTGTCCGCCTCAGAACTGCGATTTCGTACATTGGACTTTTTCTTGTGGGATGCCGTTTTGCAAATAATCCAGAAACGATCCACACCATCCACTATTCTGACAGTATGTGCGGTTTTTTATTAAAAACAATAAAAATCGGTAAAAAAAAGTTTCTTTTAATTTCCATACAATTCCGGCCTAATGTATATTAGCGTCTATTTACTCATCAGATATTAGCGTCTGTTTACTCATCAGACATTTATTTCATATCTTTTATCAGATAATAATTTAATTTCAGTTTACTTCAAAATTTTTTTACGCCAATATTTTTTCTCAAAAATTTTTGTTTTCAATTTAAACAAATAAATATTCCTGCCTCAATAATTGTTTTCACATCCAAACATGTTTTTCATTAAAAAATAGTTTAACCTCGAAAATGTTTTACCAATTTTTTTTATTATTTGATCTGTAACGAAAATACTTTGAAGGTTGCTACTGTAATTCCCCTATATTAAAATAAATGATTTATTTTTTTTTTCATTTATCACTTTAAATATCATGTAGCAACTCTTATTTTATTGCAGTATGTCAGCGGAGTTTTTATTTTTAATTTTTTTTTTTCAATTTATATTGGAGTTGGCATTTATTTTTTTTTTTTTAAGTTTTATTGGTTTACTTTCAATATTTTATTGCAATTAATCATCATATAGGATAAAGAGCCAAACGTCTGTGCAAACAGCATGCATTGAAAAAGTTTTTAAACATTTACTGTTTTTAAATATATAATGCTTGTCATTTTGGAGTGATTGAAACATATTTTCTTATATTTTCTTTTGCACTTGAATTTACATGATTAAATATTTTGACATATGAGTGATTTATACTTTGAAAGGACAAAAATAAAATTATAATAATTGATGAAATTTTTGCCTTTGTATGGCATAACCTACAGTTTGCTTAATATATAGTATTGAATTCAAATACTATAGTCCTAATTTTTTATAAATGTGAGAGTATAATACAAGATTTTTAAAGTTAATATTTATAGAAAAATATTTTTGTATATCATTTATTCTATGAAAATCGCCACAAATCTGACTAAGGGTTAATATCAGTTAATTAATTAATTATTTATTTGATTTCCAATACAACAAGATAAAAATCGTATAATTACAGTATTGGATTTTTGCATTGAAATAATATTTTAAGATACAAGGAGTTAAAAAAAGGAAATATATATATATATATATATATATATATATATATTCATTGCCCATACTTTGAAGACATATGTATATATAGCCAAAAAAGTCCCTTTAATATGCACTGTATCCAGTAAAATGTCTTCAGTGTATACAGCGGAATAACGAAAAGTTTAAGGACAGTCCCCAAAGTAACAAAATGTCTTCATAGTAACTTGTGGAACGAAAACCCGTCCCTGCACCATGCGCTATGCACATATATATGTATATATGTATGAATATATATATATATATATATATATATATATATATATATATATGTGCACAGCACATGCTGCGAGGACCGTTTTTCGTTCCACAAGTTACTATGAAGACATTTTGTTACTTTGGGTACTGTCCTTAAACTTTTTGTTATTCTACTGTTTACACTGAAGACATTTTACTGGATTCAGCGCATATTATAGGGACTGAAGACATTTTACTGGACACAGCGCATATTACAGGGACTTTTTTGGCTGTATATACAGATGTCTTCAGAGTATGTGAAATGCATATATATATATATATATATATATATATATGTGCACGGCGCATGTTGCGGGGACGGGTTTTCGTTCCACAAGTTACTATGAAGACATTTTGTTACTTTGGGGACTGTCCTTAAACTTTTCGTTGTTCTACTGTTTACACTGAAGACATTTTACTGGATACAGCGCATATAATAGAGACTTTTTTGGCTGTATATACAGATGTCTTCAAAGTATGTGAAATGCATATATATATATATATATATATATATATATATATATATATATATATATATATATATGTGCATGGCGCATGTTGCGGGGACGGGTTTTCGTTCCACAAGTTACTATTAAGACTTTTTGTTACTTTGGGGACTGTCCTTAAACTTTACATTATTCTACTGTTTACACTGAAGACAATTTACAGGATTTAGCGCATAGTAAAGGGACTTTTTTGGCTGTAGATACAGATGTCTTTAGAGTATGCACAATGAATACATATATATATATATATATATATATATATGTAGTACAGTTTCCTAAATTTAAACAGAAATTAATTAGAGTGTATGGTTAATGGGGTCATAATGATCATAGTAAGTAAATGGGTCCAATAAGTGATGCAAGCTGAAGTCAAAAGTACAAAACAACAAATCATGTTTGAAAAAGCATGGAGTGGATAAGTTAGTCATAGAGCAAGACTTTTTGTTTATTACTGACAAAAAATATATCTAACAGCGTATTGGTTGTTGATGTGAAATGAGTCGGTATTGTTGTATTGACGGGGGCAAGCCAATAGATTTCATATCATCGGTAAGATGACTTATAATAAGAATATTCCCAGCAAAAAAAATGGTAGTCATTCTGTGACTATAACTTCTTTCATTGCTTCCTAAACTTCAGTTGACATTCTTTTATAATTTTTTGCTATTATTCTAAGGCACTTCCAAAGAATTGATGAGTTCATATTTCAAATGCAGTGATCTGCATATAAACCCGATACATATCTTAAAGAATCACTTTTCATTACTTCTAAAGCATAAGTTATAGTATATAGTATATTTATTTTGAATCTAAAGCATTTATTCAAATTGAAAAAATAGTTCTGATGAACTTTCTCAATTTTTTTATTAAATCATTTTTTATATTTTAGTTTAAAATTTCATGAGGGTTAGAATTTATGCAGTTTTGCAATTTTTATAAAAGTTTTGAAATATCAAGAAGAACTGATTTTTTAACCTTTTATTTATGTTTATTATTTAACACTACAGTTAAATTCAGAATTTATCAAAATAATTTTAAAATTGTGTAAAAATTAATTCAAATTGTGTAAAATTAATTCAAATTGCCCAAAAATGTTTTAAAATTGTGCAAAAATTATTTAAAATTGTTCAAAAATATTTTAAAATTGTCTAAAAATGTTTCCAAATTGTACAACCAGTTTTGAAATTATCCAAAAATATTTTAAAATTTGTCTAAAAATTCATTAAAATTTTTGAAAAATGTTTCAAAAATGCTTGTTCACTAATGCAGAATTATTTATTTGTTTTGATAAAGAGTATTTGTATATCAATGCATACATTTCGCTTCTTTAAATTTATTTTGCTGCATTCTTATGAATTAAATTTTCATCAAAGCTTAAATACTACAAATTATATGAACATTTTCCACTCATGCATCAGAATATCTAATCATTGTATTATCATTGCTTCCTTAGAGTAAAGTATGAGTAATGGTAGTACCTACATTTGAATACTTCCATCCTATGACACGCTAATGTTAAATTCATCGATGAAACCATTACAAAAGAAGTGATGCCTTTGCCATAGTAGTGATGCTTTTATTGCTTCTTTGGCAGCTTCATTTTTGCTGGGTTAGAATTGAAATCTACACATACTTTTATATCTTTATACTTTACGGAAAAGTTATAAAGTATTTTTACAAATAGACTAGTATTAATTTGACGATGAGGTCAATATACAGATCCCACAAGTAGCTTTCTACCGCATGATACAATCTCGACAAAAAGGAACTCAATTTTAGTATTAATATCACTCAAGGTATTTTCATTTGAATTTACTTCTAAATTAGAGTTACATAGCATATTAGATATAATTCCCTTACTGACATATATTGCAAAGTTTTGTAATTCAACGAAAGTGTCAACGACAGATTCATTAAACCATGTCTCAGATACACATACAATATCCACACCAGAGTTATCAAATATATAACGAAATTCATCTATTTTGTTTCTAAAACTCTGAGCATTTAATTGACATATCTTTATGCCACATCTTTTTTTATAAAGTGTCCGTATCATGTTAGTAGTTACGCCATTGGAACTGGAAGTTAAACTATTAATAAAATATGTCATGATTCAATAGAAGTTTTCCTTTTTTTAAGCCACTCCCGGAAGAGATAAAAGGTCATATTTAAATTTATGTAAAAGTAAGTTTGTGTTAAAGTGAAAGTATAAAAAAGAAATACATATATTTTTCAAAATTAAAAAAAGTATTTTAAATAAATGCAGATTAGGCAGAAAAAGGGAAAGTCAGGAAAAAGTTCATAAGTTCCTCCATACTTTCAATGCGAACAGGTTCCTAATTAGCTTTAAATTTGTAAAAGCAGACATAAGCTTATTTGCTTTTTTGATTTTAACCGCTGACTGCAGAATTTTGAAATTTGTAGAGGTCAGATTTTCATTTATATAAAACGGACGATCAGAATTTTCTCCTATGTAATTTAACAACAATGGGGTTTTATAAGCTTTACGAAAATTTGCAAATGATTTAAGTATAAAGATTTTATTTGTAAATTTTGCAAGTTTCGGAGCTATTACTTAGAAATCTAGTGATTATTGTAAAATTTAAGACCATTTTGGTTCTTAAAAATTTTTAATATATTTATTTCTTCGTGAATACTGTTAAAATGTCGAAATTATATTTTTATTATATTAACCACTTTCTCGAAAAATTTTAAAGTTTACAAATTTCGAAAAATTAGCTTTTTCGCTAATTTTTTTTAAAAGAATTTGAAAAATAAAAACAGCCATTTACTGCTATATCTTAAAATTTTTAAAAATTAGTTATTTTATATTAAATATTATTTTGACTCATAATAATCCATGCATAAAAATATGAAATTATTGTCAAATCTAGAAAATTTTTTGCAAAATTAACAGTTTTTTATTTTTTTTTTACAATTTTTTTTTGTGTTATTTTGACATTTTTTCATTGGTATTTTTATGCATGAATATTATCTGTGTTCAAACAGACAAACAATAGTTTTCTGAAAACAAAAATTTTGAAAACTAGTAAAAATAAAGCATGATCCATCGATTTTGAACCAGAGCAAGCAACGTGCTTTCCTAGGGTAATTTACGAGACTGATTCCGAATCCGGAGTGCATTTTTTCTATACTCATAATAATCCTGCTTAAAAAAATATCTCAAATTTTTTTCCTACAATATACAAATTGTGTATACGATATATTACAAAGCTTTCGTATATTAAAAATTTCATACATTTATATATTTTGTATTTTACCTATGAATTATTATGAGTGAAATTTTCGAAATAATTTAAATTGCTTTTTCGCAATTTTTCCCCACACATAGCCATTTTATTCAATAAAAAATCATAATTATGAAATGAAGTGCGGTGTAACTTTTTCGCTTGTATTCTTGTGTGACTGTTTCACGTAAAAAACTCCAAACCCAGAAACCTTGCAAATCTTGATGCAACCGCTAGTCCTATCCAACATACAAAGACTATCAGACACACAAAGAAAGCAGCAGTATTTCGTAAAGCCCCTCTGCATCCCAGCCAAACATGTCAATAACCTGAAACACTTCGAATTATCGTCGCTGCAAATTTTCCATTTATGTTCGTTGTACTTGACCAATCTCAAAATTTCTTTAAATGATTAATAACTTGGTGAAAAAAGTTTTTAAAGTGTTATAGCTTCGGCAGAACATATACTAAAATTGGAACGATACAGAGTAGATTATCATGTCCCCTGCGCAAAGATGACACCCAAAATCGTGAAGCGTTCCAGATTATTTTGGTGCAACCTTACCCAACTTGTTAATACAAGACTAATCACACATTTATGTATTCGTATATACAAAAATATAAATTAATAAAATGTATTTAATAAATAAGTTATTATAATTTTGTATAAACATCAATTTATAATTAGAGTCGAAGGCCCTAGCTGCTAGTAATCTTTCCCTCTTTATACCCTTCACCACAGGTGGAAGGGTATATATAAGTTTGTCCTTCCGTTTGTAATTTCTACAATATTGATCTTAGACCCTATAAAGTATGTATATTCTGGGTCCTTATGAAGTGCGAAATTGATTTAACGATGTCCGTCTGTCCATCTGTCCGTCTGTGTGTTGAAATGGGTTTTCCAAAGAACCCAGATATGATGAGGACTTGATTGTTATTTATTTCTGTTACATGTGATCCATTTCTGTTTGCTATTGAAAATCAGACAGATCGGTTAATTAATGGTTGATATATTAGCAAAAAACCAGGACTACCTCTAATTTTTTCCGTAAAATCCCATTGTTTAATATGTATGTAGAATTTTACGCATAATAAACACATCCATTTGTTGAATTCTTTTCTTTCATCTCCATACACAAACAACAAACACATACAAAGATTTGTCATTTAAATGAAAACCAAACAAATCTCTAATGAACGAAGACTTTTTATATATGTACCTCTATTAACGATGATTTTGTGTGAGCTTCAATAGCTCAGTTGTCTATACGCTATGTCACAAATACTTTTTTTCTCTAAGGGCGCGGGTTCGAATCCCGGTCAATTCATTTTTTTTTGTACATTTTTTTTTTTATTTTCTGAAGACTTTTTTTTGTTTATTTTTTGTTTTTTTTTTAACATTTAATAATTAATTTATATAAAATTTTATATTAATAATTAAATAATCCATAAATAGGAACCCTCTGATACAAACAAAATACAAACGGTTTTATTTCTATTTTTGCTCCGATTTAAAAGAATTTATAAACAGATTTTTAAACCATTTTATTTTTCATATTTTAAGAAAATTTTTTATATAATTTCCCTTTGAGTGCAACTATGTTAGGTCATAACCTATAATAATTTATAAAAAAAATTTATAAACTATTTTGCTTGAAATTTTTAAAATTAAGCTAAAGAAATTAAAAATATTTTTAATTATGTTTTTATGTTTAATTTCCTCTTAAAGGCGTCCGTATATAAATCAGTCCATTCCATATATGGCCATATAAAAACTTAAATTTTTTTCCAACCATGGTGAAGGTATATAAGATTAGGCATAGCCGAATTCAGCCGCTCTTACTTGTTTTTATATAATATCATTTATTGTATTATATAACTCTAATACAAAAAAAGTATTTAAAGTATAAAATATCAGAGTTGCATTTAATAAAAGCACTTTTGATAAAAGCAGCAGAAAGAGCTAAAAGCACATTTATCTTTACTTAAAACTATTTAAATTTTCGCGCAAATTAGAAACACTTATTTTTGTTTATTAATAGAGATTTTAACCTCCATATATTGATACATGTATCATAACCCGATGTTTTAATTTTTTAAGGAATTGTTGGGTAGAATATTAATATTTATTTTAACTGATTAATCATTTTTTCCTCACAAATGTGTCAGTTGCTTAAACAACATTTAAAAATAAATAACAAATGATATTTGATTTAAATGAAAAGTAAGTAGACCGGTTTTTAATGACATTTTTTGTTATTTTAACTTACAAACTATTTTAAGTGTACAAAAGTTGACCGAATTTTTAATCCTGTGCACTGATTATTGACAAAAATTTAGGCAATCATGTATGTGCATTTTGATGAATCAAAACACTGACTTCAACAAATACATAGTTCTAAAATTAAAATTACTATAATGGCTATTGAAAATTTCAGTTGACTTTTATTTTGCAAAGAATACATTTGAATCATAAATTTAACAAAATAAAAATAAAATAAATGTGGATACAATTTTTTAGAAAATAATTAAAAAGAAACGAATTTAATATTTTTACAGGAAATATCGCCTTAAAATCGACAAAGGGCAGCACTTGCTCACCGCTGGTAATCCTTCAAAATCTTTTTTCTAACCGACGTAAAAAAATAAATATTTTTAATCAAAGATTCTTGATTGTTACAGTACGAATATTTATCCACATTCTTATAAGTATGAATGAATCTATCTAAATTTAACTCAATATTATGTTCAATTTAAACTATTAACCAATTTAACTTCTATCTATCAAATGTCTCACAAAATTGACATTTATTAGAACAACATTTTGTCAAATCAAATCAAAATGTCTGTACAAACAAGAACATGTTGAAACACACATAACATACTTACATACTACTTTCTCAAACGCTAATCGCAATCATTAGGTCAATGTTTTGAACACCGACAATCTCTTGTAATGTTTTCATTGCACTTTGCACACATATCGATATTTTGTTTGAAATTCACTGGACTTTAGTCGTAATATTTAGTTGTTTGAGTTTTGTTTGTTCAGATTTAAGTAAAGATGACATTAAATGTTGTTTGAACGAAGAATAAATGTAAAAGATAATTGTATATCCTTGTTTGAGAATAAGTAAAATCTTTATTGTAGAATCTGTATATAAATGTGATTCATACATCAACATGAATCTTAATACACTTATACATTAACTAGTTACAAATTAAGTCATTTCAATTTAGTAGTTTTGGTGTAAATAAGAGATATTTTCATTTTTGGTTAATGTGTGTTTAAATTCGAAATGAAATAATGAAATAAGTTTTTTTTTATAGTTTTGGGTTTTTTGAATGTTATTAAGGTGACACTGGTCATTAGAGTGACAATGAAAATTAAACTTTGGATTTTCCTGAGCATATCGAAAAAATGTGAACTATGACTTTTGACGTGTCGCTTCTAATAACATTTAGTATGCTGTGTACATTGTACATTTAACATTTTCAAAGGATTTTCGAGAAGTCTAGATATTTGTGTTAAATTTTATTGAATTTAAGAAAAATCCGGAATTTTTAAGAAATTTTCACAATATATCAAAAATTGTTTTTACATATATTCGTATTCCCCGCGTAAAAATAAAATCGGATTTGTATAAATCTCATTTGATTAATTGTACCAGATCTAATTAGATCTTAAGATTGGTGCAAAATTTGATTAACTCTAGGCAGATCTGGTGAACCGTATGTTATATTATCAGGCGAATTTGCTCTGGATATTAAAATTTCTGCATATGAATTAAAAAGAAATTAAAAAAAAAATTAATGTTTTCTATTAAACTGATATGAACAGATCTGGTACTAGATATGTTCTCATATTAATATATTTTTTCAAAGTGGTCGGACAAAAATCAACAAATTTACCAGATCTGGTACAAGATCTCTCCTTAACGTGTATCATATATGTCATATCTAATCATATACGATTAGATCTATCACCAGATCTAGTTAGATTCAATTATATCTGATGAGATTTAAGTAGATGTGATTAAGTCTAATAGTTTTTACGTGTCTGCATATACAATTTAATAAAAGTAATGCGTTTCTGACATTTTGTAAAAAAAAAGAAATATACATATTTTAGAACTTGAAATATGCATTTACATTTTTGGTTTACAAAATATTTGAAAGCCAAATCCAAGAACATATAATCCTTATGATGTGGTAAGGTATTTATTATTTGTTTATTGGGCGCCATCTAGAACACAATATAGACACTAACGCAATTTTGTATTTTTCTCCTTCTTTATATTTATATAAATGTTTATCATTGTTATTAAATGTTGTCATACCGACACCCTGTACAATATTTATTTGACAAATTTGTAAACCATTTCATCAACAGCCGCCTAGAGACAATATCGTCGGTTAAATTCAACTCAACAAAATTAGCAATATAAATTAAAGTAATATCATTATTATTAGCTTCGTGCATGTAGAAGGATATTATATTGTATTACATTTTGATGCAATACCACTAAATCAAATAGAAATATCATCATGGCATTGTAATTAATAAACAATTTATCAAAGAAACCATTATAATTGGCAACTTGATCTCTTTCCAATAACCAATTCCCCATATCAATATGAGTGTGTTGCCCAAACAAGTTCAACTAAAATAAACTACTCTAACAGCGCAATATACACAGGTGGCTTTTGACAGCATTATGAGTAGATTTTCATTATGTTTTCCAATTGTGGGGGAGTATTTATGCTCACCACATATAGTAGTATATGCTTTACTCACAAGCATACTTGTATTGTCATATGTTGTGCCTGGATATATTTTGAATAATTGTTAAGCAATAACAAAAAGCAACAATAGCAAAAACAGAGTACAGTAGCATTATCGATGGCTTTAGGAAAATTAATTATAATTATTATTCATATGCTATGGATGACAACCTTCTATTGTACCAGCAGTTAGTATGTATGTAGTTCTTCTACATGCAAATATGCATTAACATTAACTTTTGTTGTTTTAGTATATGCAATAGAAGCATTGAACCATCGATATGTTGTATCAGGCAGTGGTTAACAAATGAGCCCTACACCACATTGTTATTACAAACACTTCAATATATATATATATTCTAAATTAATGTGAGATTATTTTATAACAACTTAAATAAGAAAAAAATTGTACTCAATGGCAGGAGGAAACAAGATGTCTTTGTAGAAAAGCTATGGTTGTAAATAAAATCTATGAACAAAAATATAAAACCGTATTTAAAATCGTAAGTGTTTCGAACTTCGAGAAACTGAAATGGATATATTTCAAAATAGCTCTAAAGTTTCTTTGTGGAAGATATTGCAATAAATGTATATTTTCATGACGTTCGAAATGAGTGAAAATAAAAAAAAAAAACAAATGCGATCAAAACCATTTAACCAGATTATATACCCAGCAAAAAAAATGGTAGTCATTCTGTGACTATAACTTCTTTCATTGCTTCCTAAACTTCAGTTGACATTCTTTTATGATTTTTTGGTTTTATTCTAAGGCACTTCCAAAAGAATTCATATGTTCATATTTCAAATGCAGTGATCTGGATATAAACCCGATGCATATCTGAATATATCCCTCTTCATTACTTCTAAAGCATAAGTTATGGAATATCGTATATTTTTTGTTTAAACTAAAGCATTTATTCAAATTAAGAAAATAATTCTGATGAGCTTTTTTAATTTTTGTATTAAATCATTTTTTATATTTTAGTTTAAAATTTCATGAGGGTTAGAATTTATGCAGTTTTGCAATTTTTATAAAAGTTTTGAAAAATCAAGAAAAACAGATTTTTTTTGATCATTAATTGAAACTAGCTGGCCTGTCATTTGCATTTTTTCAGCCTTAAATATTTATGACGACGCAATCTGTGCATTTTTGCATTATGTATATTATTTAACACAACACCATTTCCAGTTTTAATTCAGAATTTACCAAAATAATTTTAAAATTGTGTAAAAATTATTTCAAATTGACCAAAAATATTTTAAAATTGTGCAAAAATTATTTAAAATTGTTCAAATTTGCTAAAAAGGTTTCAAATGTTGTACAACCAGTTGTTTCAAAGGTTGTACAACCAGTTTTTAAATTATTTAAAAATATTTTAAAATTTGTCTAAAAATTCATTAAAATTTTTGAAAAATGTTTCAAAAATGCTTTTTCACTAATGCATAATTTCATTTGTTTTAATAAAGAGTATTTGTATATAAATGCATAAATTTCCCTTCTTTTAACTTATTTTTCTGCATTCTTATGAATTAAATTTTCATCAAAGCTTAAATATTACAAACTATATGAACATTTTCCACTCATGCATCAGAATATCTAATCATTGTATTATCATTGCTTCCTTAGAGTAAAGTATGAGTAATGCTATTAGCTACATTTGAATACTTCCATCCTATGACACGCTAATGTTAAATTCATCGATGAAACCATCAGAAAAGAAGTGATGCCTTTGCCATAGTAGTGATGCTTTTATTGCTTCTTTGGCAGCTTCATTTTTGCTGGGTATTTTCTGTTTATTGTTGTGAAAAGCCTCCCCTTGACGGCCTTCCCAAACCTCTTTGGATAGAAGTCTGAAAATTGAAATATGAGTTCCTTATACACTCACCAAAAAGAAGTATGTAATTGCAACAGAAAAATTTGCTGTTATTACTGAGAATTTTGCTAATTTGAGCCCAGCGGTATTTTTTGCTAATCTTATCAACACATGTCTGCTGACGTGTAGTTCAATGAAATTTGTAGAAACAATTAGTTGCCGCTACTAAATTTTAGTAAACTTTTTGTAAAGTGGAATTTAAAATCTGTTTGCTAAAATCAGCAAAACAATTTACTAAATATTATTAATATTAGTACAAAATTTCAAATTCATTTTTTTTATTGAGCATTAAAATTTTTTAATTTAATTTATTTTTTTCAAAAAATATTTTAGACAAAATTAAAAAAAAAATCAAAGGCTTAAAAATTTTAAAAACATAAACGAATTTATCATTTTGTTTTAATTTGGTAATTTCCGTTTTAAAAAATATTTTAGTAAATTTTTTTTACTTTTAGGTTCAAATTTTGATTGTTTTTAAGGCTGATTTTCAGAACTAAAAAAACTTTTTAGTGCTACAATATCTCAAGCGGTATATTCACTTCCGATCCCTTTTCTTAATCGATGTAACATTTTAAGGCAATTAAAGTTTGTAATTAGAAATAACATTTCCTTCAATATCAAATTTTTAACAATTAGTAAATTTTTTTTGCTAATTTTAGCAAATCGGTTTTCAAAAATTTGTAAAATGATTTTTGAAATTAGCAACAAAAATTTGTAAATAATCTGTAAAAATCCTGTTATTTGAAAAATGTAAATAGCAAAAAGATTTGCTAAATAATTGTCAAATCCGTGATAAGATATATGTTTGAATTTTCACAAAGAACTTACGAAGAGGGGCAAACAAGAGGAAATTTACCTTTTTGACGGCCTGCCAAAACAGCTGATGCTACGAAGTTGAAGTTTGGTCAATATGTTTCTTCTCATGCGTTAACATCCAGTTCAACGGAATTTATGGTAATTCCTACGGGAAGGGGAAAAAAAGTCGCTCTTAATGGCCTTCACAATCATCTTTGGCAAAAAATCTGATATTTGAAATATGTATTTACTGGAGCATATCACTGGAGCTAACTGATTGGTAAGGCAGATTTTTGAAATTTGGTAAAAATGGGTCTTGAAATTTGGTATGAAGGTTTCTTCTTGATGGGTCTTGATGGCCTACCGAAACCGCTGTAACTCGAAAGTTCAAATTTGGTTTGTAGGTGCCCCTTCCTGAGCAGGCATTTACTCAGATGGGATTAATTAAAATTCTTGCGGGAGAGGCAAAAAGGAGAAAGGTCTCCCTTTAACGGCCTATTCAATCCCCTTTGGCTAGAAACATTAAATTTAAAATAAGAAAATTTTTGGACATCTTTACGGGGAGGGGCAAAAAGGCAAAATCCTATCTTGACCGCCTTCACAAAACCCTTGGCCTGAAACATGAAATTAAAAAACAGCCAAGTTTTTAAAACTTTCCCTGACAATTATTGCGTCAAAGACCATTTGATCAACAAAATTCGTTTGTCGCTACACAACCCTCTTCAGTATCCATGCCCTTGTTGGGTTAATGCTTTGATGATTGTCTATTTTATATTGAGAGTTTTGAAACAAATTAACAAATGTGGAAACAACACGAAATTAAACAATATTATATTTTTTTACAGTTTTTATTATGAACTTAAATTCTTAAAGTATCCAATAACAAATTTTTATTCTCTATAAAGTAATAACGAAAGTTTTCATGTGTCTTTGCCATAAATAACAATTTATAAAAGGAATATGATTATATGATCTAAACTCTTATTAAATACTATTCATTTTCCATTTTATTTCAGAAAAATAACACTTAAGTGTTGGGGTGTACCTATATATGAGCCTTTGATGAAAATATACTGATATTTTCTCCGTTGAAGTCTATAGACCAACACAGCACTTAAGGGTTAATTTTGTAAAAACAAATAAAAATATTATTTTAGGGCCTAGAAAAATAATACCAATCAGTTTCATCAGTATCCCTTCAGAAATATCTGTTATATTAGTATGTCAAACAAAAATTAAAATCTCCGAAAATTTTACCTTTGTCCTTAAAAAGTGGCAATTTATTATGGCTCCATTTTGCCATAATTTAAAGGACTGATGTGTTTTAAGTATTTTTTTTAAACATTCCTGCCAAAAACATATGGAATTTGTAAAAACAAATGGAAAACTTGCCTAAATAGTAAATAAGTGACACAAATCGCTATTTTCTTGAAATCCGCTGAAATAAAAACGCTGCCCTCGCCAAACTAAAAGAAGAATACCTAAAATTTTTGGAATTTTTTATTCCTTAAATTTGCTTAAGAAAACCTTAAATTCCGTCATTTATTTTTTAAAATTTCTTAAAAAAAAATTATAAATTCAAAATAAGAGGTTTGAAAACCTGGTTGAAAAATTCTGATAGAATTAATGTAATTAATGTAATTAATTAAGTTAGCAAAGCACAAGATGAAAAAAAACTTCTCACCCAAGTACACTGGAATCAAAAAATACAAAAATGTTGTTGTAGTAGATAATTTAAAAAACTTCAAATTTTTGATCGCATTTATTGCCAGAGGAAGTTTTAATAACTTGGCTTTTTTTTACCTTGTTATTATTGAAAGTTCAAAAAAATTTCTTAGTTACAGCAACAGAATTATTTGGTTGTTTCAACCAAATATGTTCCTGATACAATAGAGTTATATGGTTTCATTCGAAATTTTATTGTATTAACCAAATATCAATCGACACAAACAAATATATCGGTGCCTCTGCCAAACCATTCGGTTGGCGAGAAATTGTTGTATCTGTGCACTTTAAAAAACAGACTGCCTACATCCTAAATTCCATATTCCTTGTTCCAGCGGCTTGGACTATGTGATTAAGGAGGCATTTTTAACCATGTCCAAAAGTGTCTTCTCAGTTCATTAGCCAATATTTCACGAAAAATATATTTATTTTTATTATCTTTTTTTGTTATCGATTTAAAATTTGTATGGAAATTTAAAATTTTAAACTTGAAAGTACCGAAAAAAAGTATTTTGTGGCTCAATAGAAATGTATTTTAAGTGTCGTGCGGAATTATTTTACATTATAAAAAAATGTAAATTATTATAAAAATGTAAAATTTAAAAGAATATAAAATATTTTAGGGTGTTCAGGGAACACATCCACACATTAAAAGGGACCTTACTGGTCTTATTTCAAATGTAATGCAACATTTGATCGCCCATAGTTTTCTAACTCATATTTTTAATGCTTTTTGTGTTTACTCTACTTACTAACTTTTCAACCTTCTACATTTTCATTTAAACAGTTCCTTAAATAAAACGTTAATTTCCTTTGTAATATTTTTCTAAACGTTTGTTTTCCTGTATTATTACAGTATATGTTTAACTTTATTATAAGACCAACATGTTTGCAATGACCTCTTTTTGTACAACTTAAATACCCGCAATCAAGCTTTTTATTCACTTATCATGTTAAACTTAAATTGCATCTAAATGTTGTAATTTGGGAAAATAGGCGTTATAATGTTACATGTTTGTAGTATTGCAATCGAAAGATATTTGTCGGGTTAAATATTTTAAGCACGTTCTTTTTTGTGTTCCTAAAGCAAAGCACCATTAGCGAAATAAATAGAGAGGACAACTGAAAGTTTAAAATATATATATAAAGAATTTATTTAATTTAACATTTAAAAGAATTTGTATCTGAAAGCTAAATTAGGAATTTAAATTTTTTCCACATTTTCGATTAAAAATTTGTATGGAATTTAAAAGTCGAAAACTTAATAAATTTGAAAACAATAACTTTTCGATTCAGTATGAATGTAGTATTATATATTTCACTTCTGTTGGAAAATATAAATTTCCTTTAAAAAAAGCGACATACTTATGTGTATATAAATTTACTTTGTTATACTGATACTCAAAAGAACACGATGCTTATGCAAACATATCAAAGTTTATTTTTACTATATTTCCCCATACTGACTAAATAAAACAAAATAAAACTGATATACATAAAATAGAACAAAATTCCACTGTTCTAGTTTCTCTTTTTTTCGTTACTCTGTGCACAATACGAGGAAATAATGTGAATAAAGCTTTGTAAGCTAAACGTAACAAACTAAATCAATTGCTTTTAAAATGCCACGCAATTTCAGCATACTGACATTGATGTAGCATAAACATAGGGCAGAAAAGGGAGCTTTTGCCAGTTGGTATTAATAAATAACTTCAACCATGTTCCGTACTTCCTACTTTCAAAATTTTGACTCAGACTGACTGTACATTTTGGGGGTTTAAAAAATATATGCAAGTAAAAATATTCGTCTCATTGCACCTATAGCTAATTTTCGTAAGATATTCTCCATGAGGCTGATTCACAATTGGTTGCAGTTCCCATAAAAAAATAAAATACAATGAAAGCCACTAATAGCGGACACTCACAATAAAACTTCCTCTTTTTAAATAATTTTTTGGCAACAGAATCATAAAATCAAACTTTTGTAGTAGAATGACCTATAATTTTTTTTAAGAAGTATCCTTTCAAAAACGTACACTTCTTAAGATTCCTTCAGGTCATGCTATTGCCAAATCTGCTCCATGCAGTTTCACCATTTTGGGTTTCTTTTCACATCATAAAAATGGATTTTAGTGGAATTTAAAAAAAAAAAATGAAATTTTATTAAATATGTAAATATGTAAATCATTTTATTGAAACAAATTTTCCCAATAATTAATTAGTTTGGTAACGACAGCATTTTAAACAAAAAAGTGATGAATTCGCCCCAGTCAACCCTATTGTTCATTTACTATATACAAACTAACGGAGTTGCCAGTTAGCCGTTTTTTTAATATTACATCTCTATTAAATATATAATTATCCAGAGAAAAAATTAAACAAATTATGTTACACGGATAAAAATTACCAAAAGTAGTGGCAGAAAAATACGATCGGCACGGTGTTGGCAAAACATCGGTGATGGTCGCTTATATTTTGGCATAACGTGGTTCATATGCGTGGGATTTACAAGAAAAACAGTGCATAAAGTTACGAAAAAAATTTCAAAACAATTAAATCTTTCGTAGAATAAACGAAAGTTTACGAAAGTTTTGTTGTTTTAAAATTAAATTTGTATTTTTATACAGTGATTAATATAAGTGTATCATTTTTATGTACGATACGGTTGGTAATTTCTTGCTGAGTAGTGACTTACATTTTATTTTTGATTATATCGAACAATTTCGAGGTATTTTATATGCTAGCAGCCAAGTTATTGCACAGTTAAAATTTTAATAATGGATCCCAGGGACCCACCGGGAGCTGTGATATTCTAGCTCATGGCAGGAAACGTAGTCATTGAAGTCATTTGACGTAACTTTGATAAGCTGCGGAAAAAGACTGTAAGAAAAATGGCATCCCAAGCCGAATCCTCAGCTTGTAGTAAAACTTGGATACACAGAGAAAACAGATTTATTGTAACAACCGAATTTCTTGCCAACCCAATTGTTTGGTTGTTTATCTCAAGCGGAATTCGGTCGATGCAACATAACTTTGGTTTAAATCAAATATTTCAATTATATCAGGAAAACATTTGTTTTAGACAACTAAATAATTCGGTTGCTGCAACTAAAATTGTAACTGAAGTGGTGAATCAATTTTTCATTGATTCCAAAGTATCATTTAGCACTGATTTTCCAAATCACATCTTTTTCACAACTTCAAAAATATAATTTTGAATAAAATTAACACTTTTCAAACATGTGATGGGTAACTTATTTTAAAAACAGCTAAGGTTAAGTATTAACCATATATATTAACATATAAATTTGACATTTAGAACTATGGCAAAGTAATAAACTATAGCTATTTTGAAACAAGTTATCAAATTCGAGTGATTTGTATCAATTATTATTATTGAAGTTATCAAAAACAAAACGTAAAAAATTAATTATAGTAATAATTGCAGGAATTTCAAAATAATTATCTAATAAGGTCCGATTATAATCGGAAATGTCCCGTTATAATTTAACCAGCAGTCAAACTCAAACAACAACAAGAACAAATGTGTCAGTTAAATTCCCAGGTAGAAGCTACCGAATCTTTGTGAAAATGAGGCTACGGCCCGATTACTGAAGTCCTGTTAAAATTTAAATACAAAATTTATTTGGGAAAGTCAAAAGATCTCATTTTTCACTAAACGCTAAGAACTGCTTAAGATCCAATGAAAATTAATTATAAAAGAAAAATTTCACCCTATGACATCCCTATGTAAAAATCATTGGTTACGATCTAAATTTTCACAACACTAGAATCTAAATAACAGCTTCTTTTTCTCTTCTTTTGCTACTTTTTTCTCGCTGGGTTTTCAAAGATTCAAACTTTTCTGAAAAAAATACAAAAGTTTTCTGACGTGTCTGGTTTTATTTCTAAGATTATTAAAGGTAAATATTTAATTAAGGCCTTACTAAAAATATTATTAACCCTTAAATGCATAGGTTCTTAGATTTTTGCGAAAACTATATTTTATATGTAATCCGACAAAAAAATAATAACTGCGTTTAAATTTTCCAAAAAAAAAAAATTTTTCTTGATTTTATGAAGAAAAAACTAGTTGTATCTTTAAAGATACACTATGCACTTCCCGCTATGAGAAAAATACATAAGAGAAACAACGACTGGTTTCGATTTTAATGACAAAAATTTATTTTTCATATGTTTTGTTACATTTATGTATATGTTTATATAGATATAGGTAAAAAATATATATGTAAGTAATTAATATAGATATAATTAAGTAAAAATATAAAAGAACTTATTTCTATTGGTTATGATAATTATAAAAACAGTTTTTCTCCGTCGTAAGACATAAATTTAGTTCACATTTACGGCAAAACATCTTCGTCTGGCCTGTACAACCCGGCATTTTGCACCTTCCTTTTTTACTTACCATGATCCAATGTTGAGTTCCGTCTAGTCTTACATCTTTGGGAGGCGGTATTTGCGAATTCGGCTTACGTTTTTTCTTCTGGATTTCAGTTTCAAGATTTGATCGCCGACGAAATGAAACATCTTTTGATGAATTTTTATATTTTAATAGTGAATCCGCCACTTCTAATTTGAAATCTATTAATCTTAAATTTTTTGTTCCTGCTTGGAGTTGGTTAATTCTATTATAAAGAATCCAGGCATTGATGCAAGTCATGTCTAATAGATGGTAAAATAATCTATTTGTCCACTTCCTGCTTTTCAGTGTTATTTTATGGCGGCTCATGGAACTGTCCAATAGATCTACGCCCCCCATATTTTTATTGTAGTCCTTAACAATCTGTGGACAAGCGACCATTGTTACTTTGTTTTGCTTTTTGTCAAATCTACGAACAGAATCATTTTCATTCGGAACAATTGAGGAAAACGCTGGCTTAGTTCCTATATATGTCGATACCAGATTGACAACTTTTGTATCTTTCCATGAAATAGAAGTAACATCTATTCCATAGACACTAGCTACGAATTCTCTGCTTGTCCCTCGTTCACACTTCATCATGGTTTTTTCTTCTGGAAACTTGCAATTTTTTATCCTGTTCCGTCGGATTGTACCAACAGAAAGAATTCCCAGGGTTCTAAGGTATATAACTAAAGGTATTGTGGTATAGTAATTATCAAAGTAAATGATGTAGTTTTTAAACCTAGGAACTTCACGAACTAACCTTACTACAATGTTCGCAGATGCTTGAAGATTTGGCTCTTCTGAACGTAGAATTTCGTTTGCTCCCGTATAAATTTCAAACTTGTACGCATATCCCTTAGTGTCACATAATACAAAAAATTTAAATCCCCACTTTTTAGGTTTATTTGGCAAATATTGTCTCATATAGCTATTCATTTTTGTAGAACACATTTGCTCATCTACAGATAATTTTGCCATTTTGGGAATAGAACCAAATGTACAATTTAGAGAATCAATTACAGGCCTAATAAGGTAAAGCCTGTCACATATAGGATCGTTGCGTGATGGCCTTTTCTCTTTATCATTAAATGTAGATATTGTCTTATTTTTTCAAATTGGTTCACAGTCATTTGAATTTTTATAACGTCCACTGACCGGTCATTACTACTTGACCAATAATCCCTGGTATTTGGTAAATTGAAATATGTCATATAAAAGGTAATGCCTATAAACTTTCGAAGTTCTGTATTGCTGAAAGAAAACTTTTCATCTAATCCAGCATAACGTAGGGTTTCTTCAACTATAAGGTTTTATAAGCGCTCAGGAAATAAGTAACTCCAAACTTGATAAGGAGTTACTAGTGACTGAATTTCTTCAGGTAGGGAGCTATCTCCTCTAAACTCAACTTCTTGACCGTGAAATTGTAAGTTACCCTGTTTCCATATTATTTTCTCAAATGCTGAGGATTTGGGATCGACGTTTATATTTTGAAATTTTGAAGGAAATAAATTGAATGTGGAAGTACTTGGTAGATAGTCCAGCGAATGTTCTGGGGAAAGAGAAGGGCCTGGTATCAATAGAGAACTTTCTTTAGAAACAGGAGATGTCATTTGACTGGATACTGGAGTATTAGAAATAACTAAATTTGTGGTAGGACATTTTGACTTCAATGAAGGAAATTTTCTCAAACTAGAAATTGGAGTACTTGTTTTAGTAAAGGTTTTAGCAGAACATGATGCTATAATAGGAGACAGAACAGGGGTTGTGGACTTGTTATCATCGTTCATTAAAGCAATAAACGAGTCATTTACCGAGTCATTCAAGTCGAAGCTAAGTTCAGATTCTTCCTCAGAATCGATATTCTTATCAATGAGTAAAACACTTTTATTTTTAGTGGAGCATATTTTTGGAGCTTCCCTTTCATCATCACTGCTTTCATCAGTGCTGTCGTAAGGAAATTCTTCACTATTGCAAAGTATTTTGCCTATTTCATCATCGGTCATTTTTGTTCTTCCTATACGAGTAAATGAATTCATAATTATTTTTTTATATGCAATTAGAATAAAATAAACTTTGCGCAGCAAACGAAAACAACCTTTCACATCAAATGACTGAATTATAATAAACAAAAGACCTTAGTGAGTACACACATGTAAACAAAGGCAGCCCGTGCAAACACATTTTTTTTATAGAAAATTTGTCTTTAAAAAAAACAAAAATACACGGTGTAAAAAAAACCAATGAACATTCGCAGCTAGTGCGGAGTGCATAATGTATCTTTTAAGATACAACCACTAAAAGTGACATTAAAACCAAAGTTAAGGTCGAATTCGTTTAAAACTTTATAATTAATTCAAATACACTATAGTCAACAATACATACACTTTTGGTTTAATTAAAAAGAACCGTTACTTATAAAATCCGACTAAAAGTTACCGTTTTCTAAAAACGTAAGAATTTTGAAATTTTAATTTTCCCGTTATATAATTGCTCTAAATGAAAAGCTGTTGAATCAAACTTGATACTATATGATAGCAAAAAGGGTTATTAGCAGTAGTTTCCAATTTTGCTTGATTTCGTCAATAAATACAGAAATTACAATGTTTTTGCTGGTTGTATCTTTAAAGATACAGTATGCATTAAAGGGTTAATATGCCATTCAATATGACTTTTATTTTCAAAGGGTCCAAGGTATATACAGAAATATTTTAGAAAGCTTTACGATGCCGTTTGAAATGTTGTTAGTTTGACACTGAAATGCAAACTTCCAATTCTCATATAAAGACTTGGTAAATTTCATTTCGATCTGGTAACTTATTTATATAGTAACTAAAAGCTATTTAAAAAGGGCGCTTCGGTCATTATTTCATAATGAAAAAATTGGAACTTCGTGGTGTCATTAAATAGTTACATAAGAAAGATTTATTGAGACAAGATATTCCTAATAATTGGGTGTTAGGTGAAAGTGCTCTTTTATATGAAACATTAAAAAATTGAGTTGCTAAATTAAAACGTGGTTATACAAGCATCGAAGATGAGCCACGAAGTGGACGTTAAAAAAACTGCAGACGATCGACGAGAGAAAGTGTGTAAACTAGGAACTAACATAGGCATCTCTATATTATTTTATCAAGGGATAGAATTGCTAGAAAGGTGCTGAACTAAGTTAGGTTAGGTAGGGTTAAGAAGGGCTATGCGCACAAGGGCGCATCTCCACCCGGGTACCAATGCGGCCCGTTGTAAATCCCTTCAGTATAGAGGAAGAAGAAAGAGAGAAGTAAAGAAGAAAATAGTTGACAGGTTAAAGACAGTTAGTAAAGAGAAATAAAAATACCGCGTAGGACAAGACTCCCCCTACAGTCACCCCATCAGCAATAACCATCCTATTTCTCTGACAAACCCTAGTATATCGGCTGGATTACATCCAGCGATACAACCCAGTTCGTCGCGAAATCTATCCCCTATCCGTTTTCGCCTGAGACCCTGCACCCTAGGACAGTGGCACAGTACATGCTCAATCCTCTCTAGCTCCTCGGTATCCCCGCACAGTCTGCAGAAGTCCTGTATGACATTATCCCATTTACTCGTAAGAGCCCTAACAGAACAATACCCCGTCAAAAACCCAATAAGGGTACTGAGACCACTCCTCTCCAATCCTAACAGAACCCGGGCCATAACGCCTTCGACACCGTGCAATCTGCTCTATCCCTCCAGGACCGGTTAACGGCATCGCAAAACCTTTCCTATATCACCCCATAGTAGCGACATAAGGGGACCCAGTTTCATCTCCGTCGCCCTCCAGATCACTAGGATCTCAGCCTGGAAGACACTGCACTCATCCGGGAGTCTGAATGACCTTTTCACGTCAGTGTCAGCACGGTTACTTGGCCCCACTTTCTAAAATAAACAGAGCACTGAACTAAGTGTATTGAAGTTTCAATTTAAGAATATTTTGTACTTCCCTCGTATAAATTTGATATGATTACAAACGACCATATATGAGACATATACAATATCATACAGCCATATGCCGTTACCTGGTAATATATGACTTTATTTATGATCACATATGGTCCTCCATGATCAATCCCATTTATGATCACGTATGTTCATATCATTTAAAAATCCGTTCTAAATAATTTTTATATAAAGTCTTATCTTATTTTAATATAAAGTATTGTCTAATAAGGTTTTAAGGGTTTGTCCGTACCTTTTCTTATTTTGTAAAAAATATATCCAATTATTCAAATATGTATATTACTAAAGTTGATTTGACATAGCTTACTTACTATTTCATTAAAATATTATGACACTTAAACCAAAAAAAAAACAAATATCTTAAGGGGAAATTGTTTTATCTGGCATCATTGCTTTGGTCTCTTCTGTGTGTATATGAGTGATTATGTTTGTGTGTGCATATTCAGTACTCCAGATATCAATGCAGTTGTAAATGCTACAATACAGTATTGAAAATGTAATAGTTGTTGTGTTGTATGTGTCAGTTAGGTTTTTATGTTCTTATTGCTTTTTATTTTTGTGCTGCACATAAAAAAGGAAATTAGAACTCAATTCGTAAGTAACATTTACTGATGATGATAAAATCGACTAGAAAGAATTTTTTTCAAGCATTATTTTTATATTGAAATGTTTTACTTTTTTTGAGATTGAAGTTGCAGTTTTGTAACTATTTTATTTATTTTTTTGTATATACAACTAAAGCTTGGTTGAGAAATTTTATATGCACTTACACATGAGTAAGCATTTTTCTATGCTCACAAAAGAAAAAAAAATAGCAAATTACAAAAAAAGAAACAACTAACTCATCTCTGTTGAAAATATATTTTTTTTTTAATTCAATTGCAAAGAAAAACGAATACAAATAGTATTTAAAGGAAAAACTAAGCAAACGTTTAAAAGGAAGGAAAAAATAATATACAAAAAACACAAACGAAATACTGACAAATTGTAACCACTTTTTTATTAAATTTAATTTCATTAAAATCTATATCGAATTATATGTGCTTACTTTTTATTGTGAATTTTTTAATAGATAACAAAAAGTGACGAAACGGAAGGAAGGAAAAATATTTTACGACAACTTTTCGAAATTTTAATTGGTTTGTTTTTTTACATTTTTAGTAAACAGTCCCTGTATATCCCAAAATATTCTAAAGAACAAATTATGTAAGAATTGGAAGAATTCTAAAAACTAACTATATTTCAAAATTTATTAAACTATAACGCACTAATTATTATACACTTAGGTCTGTTTTTATGCAGTTTATTTTTATGCGGATTTGAAGTAATGCGGTTTTAAATTCGATTTTTTTTTTACTCACAATCAGTTAAAAAAAACCTTACAACTCGAAAATTATTGACCAATTATTTTGAAAAAACGGATTGTTCCAAATGAAGACAGTATGAATGTTTCGACCTTATCATCTGATAATGTTTATGTTATTTCATCTAGCGAAGATAACTGTGAAGACTTTATTGGTTCATCGAGCGATGAGAGTAATTTTGCACCACTTCCAAAACGGTTCAGAACCTTATCAAGCAGTGATTCAGATAATATGTAATGCTAAATATAAATTAAATTAATTTTATTTTTGGGTTCTAGTTTGTACTTATTTTATTTATTTATTTAAATTTATTTTTAACTTTCATCAACCTTGTTACTGTTTTTCTCTTTTCTGCGTTTTAAAATAACTGAATTATTTTTTGTTGTTTTTATTTCATAATTGTTTGGTTTTTAGTATGTAATTATATAATTTTTTATTTCAATATATTTTTAACTTTTGTAAAACTGGTTTAACCAGATAATAAGTCTGATAAAATGTACTGTTTCTTTTTTCTTTTTATGTAAAAAGTGATATTTTTAATAAATGAATTGTTTTTTGGTAATTTTTTATTTTATTTTTTTTATACGATTTTAATCTAATTTTAAGTTATGCGATTGTTTAACTATTCGGAACGGATCATACGTTTTGTATGAAAATTGAGTCTTTTTTATGCGGATTTTCTTTATGCAATTTTTTTTTTGATTGCATCTACCGCATAAAAAAAGAATTAAGTGTAAACAGAGCTTCAGACGTATGAGTAATAGACATATGAAACACAATAAAATATTATCGCTTGTTCGTCTTCCATTGTATTTTGGTCCCCTTGTCTAGTTTTGCAATTCCAATCGTTCCCCATTCCATCCCATTTCGTGTTAATGTCAAGTGTATCAATTCCACTTTATCCCTGTTTTTTTAATTTTTTCCCTTGTGTAGTATTTTTATTCTCCTCGTTCTCCGTTTTATTACATTAAGCGTCCCTTATGTAGTCTTTCAAATCATGTCGTTTTCCTACCCATTCAATTCCGTTCCCCTTTTTTATTGTTTCAATTCCACTTGTACCGATATGTAATATCGTTCCCTGACTAGTGTATAATTCGAATTCTTTACTATTTCATTCCATTTCATTACACTTAATTCTATTTGTTTAGTGTTTTAATTTCACATGTTCCATGTTCTCCTTGTAATTTTTATCAATTTTAATCATCGGCTATTTCGTTATAGTGCCAAAACTTTATTATGGCTTTAGAATGCCTCTAACCAAAGCAGTTTAGGAAATCTCTTAACGTCCTTTTAGTTGGAAGAATTCTCCCGTTTTGGACCTTGGCGCAGTATTTTGCGAAAATTCCATCCCGAACCTCTATTTCAAATATCAACTTTTGCACCCTTTGGTCAAAGGAAGATTCCCTTTTCTCTCTTTCTTTGAAATATATAAAACTTGTTTAATGTTCCGAAATTATATATGAAAATATTTTGCGAGCAGTATTGCATATTATTTGAGATCTGTTTCAATATTCTTGATACTTGTTTTATGTATTTTCAGACAGTCCTTCGCAAGTATATCTCTGTGTGAAGTATAAATAATATTATATGTAAATATTTTATTCATTAAGCTAACAATCTTTTTCTGTAAAAACTTTAATTTTAATTTCAATAATTCACTAAAAATTTGTTAGCATCTTCAGGAAAACAAAAGAAAAGTTCTTTAGCTTAATGAATAAGATATTAGCATCTTCAGGAAAACAAAAATTTTGTTTTTCTGAAGATGCTAACAAATTGTTAGCGAAATATTGAAAATACAATACGAATTTTTATAGAAAAAGATCTTTAGCTTAATGAATAAGATAAATAAAATTATATAATTATAATTTTATATGTTTTTAACAACAATAGACATAGTAAAAAATCTAATATTTCCTTAAAAAGAAATGTTAGATTAATTAAACCAAAAACGATAAAAGTAACAAGTTTTGCTACCATTTTTACCCTCCAAACATAGATATTAGAAAACGGGTAAGATTTTTACAATTTAACCCATATTCAAGTTTCATCAAAAGCGTTGGGGATTCCTTATAAGCGCTTATTATGATACTGGTCCTTAAATAAACGGACTACAGTACGTATAAGTAATAAATATTGTATGTAACACATAAAAATATTAATAATACGCCATGTTGTACCCTTTGCAGAGGTCTTTTAAGCCCAGATTCACTACAACCACAAAGTTCTTGACTAAAAATTTATGTAAAATCTAACAAAAACTAACAAATTAGGTTAATTAGTATTAGACAAATTGTACAAATAGCACTGACATACCTATTAACTAAATTATTAATAACTAATTTATTCGTTAGTTATTAAAAAAATTAAAAAGGGTAAATAAGAGATAAAAATTATTAACTCAAATATTTGCAGTAAGATTTAAGAATATGAAAACGCTTATTTAAAACAAATGTTTTTAAAGCAATATCACAGTTCTTAGTTTAGCTCTATAATCAAACAAAATTAAAAAATAATTTTAGTTTATATTTTTCTTTTTGCACATACACGGAATTTTTTCCATTGATTTTCGTCATACAAATGATATTTTAACAACATCAAAATAAATTTGCAGATTTTTAAGAATTTAACTGAACATACCTTATGCATTATCTAGTAAAAAGTACCTACTATATAAAAACGTATTCTCAAATCACTAAAATCTGTAAACAAGCACGCACTTGTATATATGTACGCAACATATTTTTTTAAACTACATAACAGGGAAGGTTTTGCAATTTTTATATTATATTAAACTAAAAAAGCGAAATAATGGGTAATGTTTGATCCCATTGCTTAACTCCTAAACCTGAGATTATACCGCTAAAAACACGTTGCTCTTCATTTTTCTGCTATATCCCATATGAGAATATCATTAAGTTGGGTCTATATTTTTCCATAAACGAAATATTATATTTATACTATTACTTTTGTTTACTTAAGATAACATGTATAAAGTAGAAATAAAGTGAAAACTCAAAAAGTATAATACAAATAATATTTTAAATAATGTTGAATATATCCTATGAAAAGATCAAATATTTAAAAATATATTTAAAACGGAAAAAACAAGCTAACGAGTTTTTAAGAGAAAATTTAAAGTTTCAGCTAGAAGTAAAAGTTTTATCGTTTTACCGCAACTTTGTTTTTAATTTTTATGTGGGCATTACTAACATAACTTTTTTTGAATCACTGATAAAAAATACAATTAATTATGGTTCAATTTTAGAGGCGATTTTTCATATTTTAAATACGAAGCTGTATAAGATAAGAAACAGTCAACAGTATTAAGGTAGGAGTTTTTAAACAACTTTTGATTATTCACTTTGATTAACTTTAGAAAAAGGTTAATTTTATCAAGTTGTTAGAAAATTTTTATGAAATTGCGATGAAAACTATATTTCCGAAAAACAGAAACTTTTTAATAAAAAGTTTTTAAACAACTACTGATTATTCATGTTAATTTCAATACTTTGAAGAAATCGGAAAGAACGGATACCGTTGTAAATTTATAAAAAAATTAGTAGAAATATATTAATGCTTTTGGGTTAAGTTTTTATGTATATGTTATAGTGTATTTATTTAATTTAACTTTTTCATATTTTTTTGTTTTATCTTTAATTTAAAATTTAATGAAAATCAACGTGTTAACTACACCCAGAGAAAAGATTGGTTGGAATTCGATCAAAACTAATAACATTTATTTGTAAGGATTTTATATTATTTGGAAGGAATAACATATAATCCATTATTATACCAAAAATATGGCATTGTGAATTAATAAGAGGGAAAAGGAACCAAAAAGGATACTATTATCCAATTATTGGTATTTCCAATCAACTTTAGGAATAAAATTCGTTTAGAAATTTCGTATAGTAGAGGCAACCATTTATTAATGAATGTACAAGAAAATTAGTACAACTATCAAATTTACTAAATAAAATTGTCAATATTCGAAAGTGGTAACTACAAAGACGGATATCCTGATCAAATACATCATTAAATTAGGGTTTCAGTTGAACCAACCGAATTGTGGATTGTACTGATTATAGAAGCGTCTAAAGTTTGGTATTTGTAAACGAATTTTCTGCTATATTTATTTGCCTAAAAAAATATTTAAATTTAAAAATAGTCATTTAAATTTATAAGTGTTTGTGGACAAGTGGGTAGAGAGCTAGCCTAGTACTCCTAATTTTAGAGTTCAAATCCCAGTAAAGACAAACATTTTAAAAAAATATTTTTCTTAATTGAAAAAAAATATTCAAATGTTTAAAAAAAAAAATTAAATTGTTGTGCAGTAAGCAAGGGTGTAAACTATGAATCTGAATATCCGGGTTCGATACCGGAAAAATCTAAAAATATATATTTTTTTAAATAATATTTTGTGGAACGTAATAATATTTATGTGGAATATAAATATTAAATTAGACAACTGAATATTTACTTTTACAACTAAAAATATAATTTAATATGAAGATAGTTGTCGTAACCGCTAGAATTCGATAGGCAACAAATTCGGTGGCCACAAGTGATACTGTTTTCTGGGTGTACGTTTACAATGTATCTGGGTTACCCGCCAGTTATTTTTGCTGTATTTGTGTGGCAACGTGTTAACAGAAACTTGCACTAAAATCTGATAGCACTCATGTAAAATAATCAAAAGTCATATTTGTATAGGATTTTCGATCATAATTTACCGCATAAACATAGCTAATGTAAAAAATATCTGCTTTAAGCAACTGTTATGAAATGTTGTACTTTTTGTCAGCTGGTAACTCTGATATTAACTTGATTATTTTTATTTCTTTATAGAAAACAAACAATAATTCAAGTATAAAACAACAACTAACATGTAGTCAAACTTTTTTGAGTGTGTCTCAAAAATCGAAATACATAAAGTTCGGGATACCCTAATATGCATGTATATACGTTAATCCAATAACACTACCTTTTTTCTTTAATATTTTCCATTTAAAAAAACTTATCAAATATTTGTTTACAGCGATTTGTGACAACATTATATGCAGTTTCACGAACAGTGTTAGGATCAGTATCACATGAACACTAATTTTTTAATTCACATTTCTTTCTTTTCGGGAGATAAAAAGAAACTTTTTCATTTTGTGGTCAACACCAGAGAGAACATTTTTTAGGTATGATTTTTTTATTATGTTGCGCAATGATTTTTGATTTTGAAGTGATGAAACAAGGTTTTTAAGCTCGACTACGAAATAAAATCAGGGACAAAGGATATATTCGTTATCAGATTTTTTTTTTAAATATTATATAAATACACAAATTAACGGAATTTTTGCGAAAAATGCATGAAAGGCTTAGTTTGTGTCTTTTATTAAATACATAATTTGAACAACATTTACTGATGTTTTCTAAAAAGCTGTACAAAATTTATGAAAGATTTCTAGTACCTCCAAAAATATTTTATAATACTCAAAAAAAAAAAAAAAAAAAAATCATCTGGCAAGGCAGCTTACAAGCTTTTCTGAGTAAAGTTTTTCTGTAAAGCTATTTTTTACTGCTGTATAATAGGGAAAAGTCAAAGTTTGATCCTTAATACATTTAGCATTTGACAAGCTAACGAAAACTCTTGTCTATCTTTTATGTAAATTTGATTTTCTGTATATAAATAAAGATTTGAAGATGCTTTTTATAACAAAATAAGGAAAAAAACTAAAAATATATATTTGATCCACAGTATTTTAGTAAATGCGATCATAAAGGGTGTCCCAAGAAGAACGCAATTTTTAAATCTGGCAACATTCGAAGTGTCATTGTTTGACATTTGAACAATTGTTATTGTTTGCTAGTAGAAGGTACGAGGTTAGTAAAAATGGAGCGCTACACGAATGAACAACGCATTCTCATTGTGAAATTGTTTACCAAAATGGTGAAAGTTTTGCGGCTACAATTCGCAAATTGCGATCAATTTGGGGTCACAATAATGCTCCAAAAGAGTCAACTGTAAAGAGATTAATGGATAAATTTGCCGAAACTGGGTCTGTTAGTGATGTAAAGACAACAACGCGCCATCGACCAGGTCGATCGACCGAAAATGTCGCAGCTGTACGTGATGATGTCGCTCAAACTCCATCCACCTCAATTCGACACCGAGCTCGGCAAATTGGTGTCTCCAAATCCACTTTGCAGCGAATTTTGACGAAAGATTTGCATCTTCATGCATACAAAGTTCAATTGACTCAGGAACTGAAGCCAGCTGACCATGGACAGCGAAGGGAGTTCGTTAATTGGGTATTGGAGAGACAACATGAAAATGCTGATTTTGCCGATAAAATCATCTTCAGTGACGAGGCCCATTTTTATCTTGATGGCTTCGTCAATAGGCAGAATTGTCGCATTTGGGGTGAGGAAAATCCTCGAGTGATTCACGAGAAGCAAATGCATCCTCAACGTGTCCCTGTGTGGTGTGGTTTTTAGGCTGGAGGAATCATTGGACCTTTTTTATGAAAATGAGGCAGGTCAAGCGCAAACAGTCAATGGTGTTCGGTATCGTGAAATGATAACCAGTTTTTTACTGCCTAGAATTGAAGAAATGAATGTGGAGGGCATGTGGTTCCAACAAGACGGCGCCACATGTCATACAGCCAGAGAAACAATTCAATTGCTGCATCAGTCATTTCCCGGTCGTGTTATTTCGCGTTTTGGAGATCAGAATTGGCCGCCTAGATCGTGCGATTTAACACCATTAGATTTTTTTCTTTGGGGTTTTTTGAAGTCGATGGTTTACGCAAATAAGCCGACGACGACTCAAGCCTTAAAAGAGGAAATTGGACGCTGCATTAATGAAATACCGCAGCATTCATGCAAAACGGTCATTGAAAATTTCATTAAAAGATCGCGTGCATGCCAGCAAAGCCGCGGCGGCCATCTGCACGATATATTGTTCCATACATAACCTCATTCTGTCTACTTTACGATATAATAAAGTTTCACGATTTTTTTTTTTAATCCCCAAAAAACCCACGTCCCCATATGAAAATGTTTGACCCTAACACCAACAAATTTGGGGACAAAAGCCCAGTCTGGCAAGCCTGATCATGAGCGTGAATGAAAGAGTTCATATTCTCGTTAATACCACAACTAAAATGCAATGTGTGAAGATGAAGAAATAAATATAAATGAAAAAGAAAAAGAAACAAATTAAATATTAATATATGAAGAAAAAAAATTAAAGTTTGTGGTGTTTTAGAACTCACAAAGAACTTTTTTCGTTTGGACATAACATTAACAAACAGTGATTATCACCCATTGAAAAGTATATCGTCGCTGCTCCGACGTGATGGGTTATGTGTTCCCTTACAAGTTTTCAGGAGAGCAAAAAAACTTTTTTATTTCCTAATTACGCGAAATTTTTTGAAGCCACTCGTTTTACAGGAAGCTGTAAAGGAATTACACAAAAAACTACACATAACCCATTTTGTTTATAGCATTTCTAATAAAAATATTTTTTAATTTGGAATATTTTTTACACATAGCCGTTTTGGTTCATAGAATTTAGCTTCATAATTTTAATAAAATTCCAGGAATTAATTATAAAAATAAGTAAATGGACACTAAGTACTCATTATGACTACACACAGAAAGCAGATTCATTGTGACCACCAAATTTTTGCCAACTGCATGGTTCGGTTGTATCCATCGACATTTCTGTTAGTGGGAACATAAATTCGGTTATTACAATAGAATTTTGGTTATTACAACAGAATTTAACATTATTTTTTTATTCACCAATGGAATCATGTTATTGTCACAACCAGATAATTCGATTGCTGCAACAAAACCATTCGGTTGGCAAAAAATTCGGTTATCACGATGAATTTGTTTTCTCTGTGTAACTATGTATATTAATCGTTCTATATCTGATAAAGACATTACATGGCTCATGAATTATAACAAAAATAATAATAAAATTGTAATAATAATAAAAATAATAGACCAACAAGTTTTTTTGACTGAAAATCGAAGGCAAAGTTTGCTAAATTCCATTATGATCCAAAATAGTCTGGTGTTTTACACATAACCTTTTTTGTTGAAACATTTTATTACTGTTTACACATAGCCCTTTTGGTAACCTCTGAACCGATCAAGATATCTTTTAACGGTTTGGTGGGCAGACGTAAGACCACTAAAGGTTTCAAATGGTGCAATAAAAAAAAATTTCACATAACCTGAAGATTTATAGTAAGACCTAGTACCTTTTTTCCCATTATCACCTTGGATGTTCTTTAAAAGGACTTTTAATTTTCAAAGGATGGACTTTTGACAATGCTTTTTTATTAATTTTCTATTTTTTGTGATATGGGTATCAAATGAAGAAGGTGAATTTCTATGTTTCGATAAAAGCTTTTCTTTTCCCTAGCAAGACGAAATTATTTCATAAATTTCCAATAATCATAATGGAATAGTAAATACTAATTTATAAACGTAATACAAGAGGGAAAAATTGTGAGGATCAGCTCCAAAGAGAGTGCACACTTTCGACCTCAGCGATCAGTTCATTGTCAAAATGTACATTCTAATATATATAATTAAAACAGATAGATCGAAATAATATATATAAAATTAACATTATCATTGATGTAGGAATATTCTCCTCTTACTAGATATCTATTTTAGATACAAGTGATACGTTTCAATAGGTCATTTGATGTGATTAAAACAAACTGGGTACTTTTAACTGTCTGTCGATTTTTCTATAGGTTTAAAATTGTAGCACATTGTTGTACACTGTCTTTGAAATTATTATTTTTATTTTTACTAAATCCCTAGATTTTTTTAAAGTCTCAAATTTGTTGTTGTTTATTGTATCCTTTATAAATATATTTTATCGTAATTGCTATAACATTCATAAAGGTAAACTGATTAAATTTAAAAAAATCTTTCTTTGATATAAGGACAAATATATTTACACTAGGGGTATAACGAAAAATCGCCCCTATTACTAAATGGTGGCCAATGTTGTGATAATTATGAATCATTTTAAAACAAAAATCTTTCGCAGGGAGGTCAATTTTCAAAATGATCCATTTTGCACTTTCTACAGTTCTACTTTTCAATAGGCACAGACGTGATTATACTTAAATGAAGCGTTAATTTGAGTAGATTTAATGGTCTTAAAATACTTTGATAAATGTTTTGCAATTACTCAAATAGTCTAGATTTAAATTATTAGCAAGCAGAATGGAATAAATTTTATCACAAAAAGCAATAACCCATGTAGAATTCGAAATATTTATGAACATACGAGATCATACATATGATTGTATATGGGAAAATATGATCATATAGGTACATACATAATACAATATAAGACCGTACATGATCTCATAAATTACCATATATCTTAGAATCCGATATCTGAGGGTACATGGTCCATATGATCATATTATATATAACATCATGTATGGTCATATATTTTTTTATGCGTTCCAATCTCCTATTTTTGACATAATGTGGCCAAGAAATAATTCTCGCGAAATACGAGGGTATAAAGGCCGTTGGTGTGCCGTCGCTAACAATGATTTTTTTATAACTTTAGTTGGTGCTTTAGATGCTCCATAATAAATTGTTATAGACTGCTCTGCACAACTAACAATTGTCAACCAAACAGAAATGGCGTTCATAAAACATCGCCCTGGAACAAAAAACCACCTGTATATTTCGACTTTTACATAGGATTCCGAAATATTGAGAAAATTCGGCATTATTAGAAATTATGTATAGCAAGAGGAGGAATTACAACATTTTAAATATTTTTTTTTTAATTGCATGTACGAGTTTTAAATGCAGTCACTAAGGGAACTTTTAAATGCCCGCGCAAAAGTGCCTTAATTTTTCTCTCTAGTTTTTTTTTTGCTCTATACAGTATGGATAGGGCTGATGATGTATTTTTAAAAATAATTCTAAAGTTGTACTCCTTATATACACATACCCAGATTTTTTGTTGGTTTAAACATAAATGTTGTATATCAATTAAATGCACACATATTTGCTTACCACTATAGTCAAAGCTATTAAAAATGTGTCAACCTGCATTAAAATCATTACTTCAATATATTTTATACATAATTTCCACTCTAGCACAAGCCAGCAATATGTATAAGCTTTTGCATATTTGTGAAAAAAAAAATATACCATGTATCGATAATGTTGCAATTTTTACTCTCATGTCCATGACATATTGAGTTTGATGAGTGTTTGTGCGTTGTTAAGAATGTAAAATATTCATTGATTGCACCAAAACCCCAACTTTGTATATACAAACACTGTGGTAAATTCGAAAATGGTATTTCTAAATAAAATATTTTAAATTTTGTAAGCATTAACAAGTTATTTTGAAAGGCTATGGACTAGTGATGCTAACTTAGCGCTTTTCGCACTAGATTTAGCCCTTTTGTACTAAAAAAAAAATATTATACTTTTTCATCTCTAATAATACCAAAAAATTTATATAAAAAAATTGTTAAAACCCACAGCTGCACTCAATACCCTTAAGACGCTGCAAATGATTGGTATTGGTAATCGAATTTTAACTATATCTATTTTGCAAAGAAATTATTTAAATTTAAAATTAGCCATCAAAATTCATAAGTGTTTGTGGTGTAGTGGGTAGAGAGGTAGTCAAGTTTCAAGTTCAAGTCCCTGTAAAGGCAGCATTTATTTTTTATTAAATTAAAAAATTAAAATTTTTAAATAGCAAATATATTAATATTAGTTGTGGGGTAGTAAGCAGGTTTGATACCGGAAAAATCTAAAAATAATATTTTTATTAAAAGATAATTTTGTGGAACGTAAAAATATTTGTGTGGAATATAAATATTAAATTCCTGCACAAAAGATCAACTTCTTTTAGTCGCGGTGCACAGGGCCTTTCAAATCTAAATATTAAATTAGACAATTGAATATTTGTTTTCCTAAGAAAAAATATAATTTATTATGAAGACAGTTGTCGTAACCGCAAGAATTCGATTGGCAAAGAATTCGGTAGGCACAACTGATACTGTTTTCTGGATGACCAAAATACTATTTTATTTGTAATAGTAATGTTTTGCCAGTAGATTCCAAAAAGTTCTTTTCCCTTACTATTTTCATTAATATTACAACCATTCAATAGTATAATATTGTTTAATATTTTATAACATTTTGCACGTTTAAACAAGAATTATTTATTAATGATATTTAGAATTTCTCAGGTTCGATATCATAAATAAATGTTGTAAAAGAACGACAAAATTATGAGGATCATCCTCATTCTGAAACACCACCCACAACAACTCATGATTTGAACAGGCTTATATAATAACAAAGGATAAGGGTAATGCGATTTTATTTTATTTTTTTTTATTAATCATACACTCGCAATATATTCTCCTTTGCCGACTGTAGTTTATTTAAAGAGTAATACGTAGACTTTGTTTTTTAATGAAAAATCAATTGAAATTAATTGAAATACATTTTTTAACATATATTTATAATTTTTTATCAGGCTCAAGATCATAAATTTTGATGTTACCAACGAATAGTAAACACTAATTTATTTTATTAAATGGAAAAAATTGTAAGGATCAGCGCTAGAGGGAGTGCACACTTTCGATCCAAACGACCAGGTCATCTTCAGCCTCCTTCTGAACCACCCAACACAAATAACTCATGGTTTTGAAGAGGCATTTATATCACACACTCTAAGGAAAATGACTTTGTAAAAAAAATTATAAATATATAATGAAAACAGATAGATCAAATAATATTTTTTTTTAACTATAAACATTCGAAAAACAAACTATAAAAATTAACAGACATTCAGTAGGAGTTATATTTTCAGTTAAATGTAAAATTTTATGTTTTCTGTTTCTAAAGATAGGAATTCATATGATTTCTTTTTTTTTACAAAAAAAAATACAAATTTACAAAATGATTTCAATAAAAAATACAAGAAATAATTCAAGTATAAAAACGTCTGTGTGTGTTGTGTTTTGTAAAATTACATACAAATAAAAACATATTTTTAATTTCAAAAACAAAACACAAAAATCGTTTTTTTTCACCTTTTGTCAGTTAAAAATTGATGATTTTCTTAAACGACTTTTGATTGCTTTTACTAGTTTTGTCGATAATTAAACAATGATTGAAAATAAACAACAATATGGGCTGAATATAATAAAAAATCAGAAGTCCTCTTTTAGATTGTATTTTCGATATAATATGTATTTTGGATTATTTTCAACGAAGTAATATTTTGAGTGTATAAATACAAAATATATATCACTAGCAACGAAAGATATCGTCTCGCGAAGTTTCTTTTCGAAGGATAGTGAATGATTTCCCATAAAATTGCTCTTTTTCCATTTATTTTTAGAATTGTTCAAATCTTATTAGTTGTGGGTGGTGATTCAGAATGGGGCTGAAGTGTGTGTTTTTTTGAATTTTTGAATATTATTTTAATTTTTAAGTACATTTTATTGGTTGTTGCTGAAATTTTCTTTTATAAAACTGCATATGGTTATTTATTTTACTTTAAACGAAAGTAATTTTTTTATCGTCTGATTTTTACTTAACATGATTTTGGTTCGGTACTAAGTGTCAATCGTTATACATGAACTAACAAAAAAACTTTTATTTTTAATAAAATAAAATTATTTATTTAGAAAAGCAAAAATAATAAATTAGTAGAATAAAATGGTACAAATAATTTTTATATGAACCAACGTTACTTCCATATGATTTTTAATATTTCTTTAAAAAAAATCAGCAATGTGAATGTGAATTTAAGTTCAATTCTCCCAAAATATTTTTTTTTACCACTTTTTATTAAAAAAACAAGTAAAAAAGGGCTAAATTCGGCTGTGCCGAATCTTTGAATACCCTCCACCATAGGGGCTGAAGATGATATACGTATATACTAAATTTTGCATGAACTGTAATATGAATATGTTTTGTCAATTTATGTAACGCACTTTTGTTATTTAGTTTTGGTAATGTTATTTATTTAGTTTTAGCAATGTTATTTACAGATGTCTGCTCTGTTAGCGACTTTAACATTGTTGATTTTTACGTTAACTTAGTTATTAGAGTAACACACATATAGCTCTAATAATGTTATTATTCTCATAGTATGTAAGACAATAAATGTAATCGAACAATAAGAAGACTTAATAACATTTTTACTTACTTAACAGAAAAAAAAGATACAGAAAAATTGTACAAATTTGTATGGAAAATTTAGAGGTACCTTCACATTTTCACTCATAACTTTTGAACCGCTTAACCGATTTTGCTCATTTTAAATACCAAACTGCTGGGGAGGATGTTCAATAATCTGGGTAAAAATAGGCACCCCCGCTTGCGTCTTTGCGTCGTGATCGCCATTTCAACAGACAGACGGACAGACAGACAGACGGACATCGCTAAATCGACTTAAAATTGCATAAGGATCACGAAAATATATACTTTATGGGGTCTTAAACCTATATTTCGACATGTTACAAACGGAATGACAAACTGAACTGAACTGGGTATAAAAAAAATAGATACAGAAAAATTGTACAAATTTGTATGGAAAATTTAGAGGTACCTTCACATTTTCACTCATAACTTTTGAACCGCTGAACCTATTTTGCACCCCCGCTTGCGTTTTCGCGTCGTAATCGCCATTTCAACAGACAGACAGATGGACGGACATCGCTAAATCGACTTAAAATTGGATAAGGATCACGAATATATATACTTAATGGGGTCTTAAACCTATATTTCGACATATTACAAACGGAATGACAAACTGATATATACCCTCACCATATATGGTGGAGGGTATAAAAACACATAACTTGATCAAAATTATGATCTAGTGCTTTTTTAAAGGCCTGACTGCACGTTTTTTTAAAAACAGTTGGTATCACTGATATAAATAATAAAAAGTTTTATTTTGAACTTTTAATATCCAAAGTAAAAATCTAAATGTATATGAACATACATGAATATAAATGGGCTTTCATATGATCATATATGAGTATGCGTGATCATATACGTCCATTTAAAGTTCAATATAAGACCATTTATCATCTCGTATATACCATATATCTTCTAATCCGAAATTTGATAGGAATATTCCGGAATATATTCATATATGATAATATAAATATTATTCGTGTAGGCTCATATATGACGATATTCAGCCACATACCTCTAAATTTCGTATCCACTGATGAATTCCTACACATATGTATATGATCATATATACTTATGAGTGATCATATACCGATTCATCAATTTCCATTTACTCGTAGAAACACAAATCCCCACGTGTTAGCCTTGAAATATAAAACAGTTAAATTGCAACCCTTCAACTTAACTATTTTTTCTTCAGTCAAACTTCAAACGAAGTTGCCAGTATGCAGCTTCTGAACGGCGCTGCCCCATTCCAGTTATTTTAATCCGAACATATAAAAACGCCAGCAAGGTGGCATGGCAAGTTAGTTTATAATAAAACGCTTAAGAGGAAGCATTGATGATTAATTGAATTGTGTGAAGGTGTAAACTTAATATAGTTCAAATAAAGTATCTTGTGTAATTGTTTAAGATTGTATTCAAGTAAAGAGTAGCTATAAAAGAATTTCAACGGTGTTTATTATTTTCAATAAGAAAAAAACTAGATTTATTTAAAGGAAATAAATCAACGATTTTAAAAGGTAAAATCGTAACCATATATATTTCGATTTTTACGTTGGATATTTATAAAAATTACCTTACACTTTTTCAGTGTAGTGTACTGTACTGATTTTATTTTTTATCATATTTTATATTTATAGAAAATATTCAATTATAAATGATACTTTTGTACATCTTCTCTTTTGCTCTTGAAATGATTTCATGTTTCTTTTTTTGGTTTTTCAATAAACAATCATGTGACATTTACATATGATAGAGTGTAATATAAATAGTTAAAATTCCATTACGTACAATCGCAGAGATATTGTTGCTGCAATGGATACAAGGGAATACATATTGCTGATAGAGTTTTTACAACTACACTTACATCTGTATATGGTATTGCATCTATATATAGGGTATCCTTAACTCGACCAACGATCCCGCTTTTTAAATACATGCATTTTTATCCCACTTTTTAAACAAGAATCCCTCTTTTTCGTGTAATTGAAACTCTTAATATGTAAAAAAAGGTCAAAACGTATATTTTCTTTTGGTTTCAGAAATATAATAATATTTTTAACCTATATTTTCTTGAATAAGGAAATCGTGTGGATTTGGAACGAAAATTGATATGGAAAAAAAAACTTGCGCCCAGATAAGAATTCTATGAATTTTTTATTATCATACCACATCCTATAGCGGATATATTTTCAATCGAATTCGAATTGTTAACTGGATAAAATTATTCAATGGATCCAGATTATTTTAAAATTTATATTAATATTTTCTACAAAAATTGGAAACATAATTTTAAACAAATTTTTTAATTTTTCTTATTGATTAAGCTGTTTAAAAAATTCCGAGTTATTCCATAAAATTACTTTTATTCAATAAAATTACTTTCTTCAGTCTATATTTTGTTTCAACATTTTAATTTTTTTTTTTAAACTTAAAATAAAAAAACTTCTTCATTCTAAAAAACGTTCTAAAATAAAATCATGTATTCTAGAACATTCGAATTTTTCGCTTTATGTATCCTGTAATTGTGAACTAGTGCCAAACTCGGGTTGAACAATAAATGACCACAAGCTAATGTGCATATAAATCAGTGTTTTGCAAATAATTCAGACACATTTCTTGATTTTTATCTGAAAACCAAATATAAAAATTAGTTTTTGATTGTTTAAAAAAAATCATGACGCAACTTCTATAAACTGTTTTTAAATAAAAATTAAAAAAAAATGACAGATATTTAAAGCGCTTCAATAAAAATAAAATTATTTGCAAAATTCTGTGGTTTTTGTAATAGTACTGAAAGCATTAGTGGAATTATTAAATATTAGATTTAATAAAGTTTTATTTGAATCTATTGTTTAATTATAACAGTTTTTGTAGCAAACCTGAAATGACAGATCAATTTAAAATTTTTTTGTTTGTAGTTGTAGCCAAACTTTTATAATAGATTTTTACTGCGTTGTTATACCAATAAATTATCCGAAATTGTGTCTTTATATGACGACGCTAGGATAAATAATAGAAAATCAAATGTTTAATAGGATAAAAAATCATTTTATTTTTCAACATAGTCTTCTTTGAACTCTGTACACTTTGTCCAATGTTTCTGCATTTTTTTTTTGCTGTGCCTTCATCAAAATAGGTTTTGTTACTGAGATGATTTCATCGTTGGAGTCAAATCATCAACATTCTGCATGCCTTTGAAAGTACATATAGTAATTAAGGAGAATGATTAAGTAAATTTCATCTAAACTCAATAAAATCAACTGGATCTTATTAATAAATAAATAGATTTTTTCTTTGATTTGTGAGTTAATAAGAAATATTTACAATTTGCGTTTTTAAGGGCACGAAGAATATTGATGAAGATTGTAGCTGACTAGAAAATAAATTCCATTCGGCTAGTGTCTAATTAACTTTTTCGTTGTGTATTCTCAATGATTACTAAGTAAAAAATAAGAAAAAATTTTTTCATTGTATACAAAAAAAAAAAAAAAAATCTATGATCTCGAACCAGGCTAGTGTCTAATTAACTTTTTCGTTCTGTATTCTCAATGATTACTAAATAAAAAATAAGAAAAATTTTTTTCATTGTAAACAAAAAAAAATTTCCTATGATCAAAAAATACATTTTCATTAAAAAGATCAACTTTAAAATAAAACTTCAGCAATAAAAATGTATTTTTTTTTTGTAATATTTTATTATTTTTTATTTGAAAAACTATTTTTACACCTATTGGCCGTAGTCATAGTCCCGCACTAAAGTCGCCTTAAAAAACGCATTGAAATTTAAAACCTGTTTTTATCTATTTTGCTATTATAGTCAGAATTAAAGACAATTTTAAGTTGAACTGGCTTTAAATGGGTATCACTTCAAATGTACCAAATGTTCTAAAAAATGAACAAGTAACAACATTGATCATTTAATCATAGATTAGTTGAAAAAAAGAAAAGCGTGTAAATAAAGGATTGACAATGGCAAAACGTCAAAAGGAAAAACTTTATTAAAAAGGAAAGAAAAGTGTATTTTTATTAAAAAAAATTAATTAAATTAATAAAAGTAATGAAAACTTTCTTTTTTTAAACAACCCAAACTAATTTCGAAATCAAAGGCAGAAAATATGTGCGGTCCATAGAAATGTGACCGAAAAACATAAACGTTTTAGTATTTTTTTCTGTAATTTTTTATTATTTTTTATTAAAAATTATCTCCAGTAATTTAATTTTAAAGTATAATATCGCAGGTGAAAATGTTCATATATGAGTTCATATACGAGGGTGGGTCAATAAGTCCGTGACTTTTTGAATGAAACACAGTTTTTTTTGCAAAAAAAAAATTATTTTTCAACATAATCTCTTTTTAGCTCAATACATTTAGTCCAACGTTTCTCCAATTTTTGTATCCCTTCCAAAACATAGGATTTTTCGAGGTCCATAATATAGACATTTGTTTGATCAATAATTCCATCGTTGGAGCTAAATCTCTTTCCACCGAGCCATTTCTTTAGGTTTTGAAATAGGAAATAGTCACTGGGTACTAATTCCGGAGAATAAGGCGAATGAGGGGGCAATTCGTAGTCTACTTCATGGATTTTCGCCATGAAAACTTAGTTGTGACACGATTCTGTCGATTGTGAGCAAACGCGGCAGCCATCTTGCGGAAAGCTTTCTCATACCCAAGTAATCGTTCAAAATTAAAACCACTGAGCTATGTGAGATGCCTATGTCTTCCACAATCTATCACACATTAAATCTCCGATTGGCCAACACCATATCGTGAATTTTTTAAATTGTTTTGGGTGTAGAGACCTCAACTAGGCGTCCAGAAGATTTGGCATCTTCGGTGTTTGTAAGGCCAAAACGAAAGTCAGAAAACCAATTTTTTACCACTGAAATAGATGGTGCAGAGTCCCCACAGTACTTATCGAGCTTTTCCTTGGTTTGATTGACGGTTTTTTTTCGCAAAAAAATATGATTAATGAGCACTCGAAATTCAATTTTTAAAAAAACCACGAGGTTATATGCTTTGAACAGCTGTTAAACGGAAAGTAAATGACAAAACTGGCTCAAAATTTGATAGTATTCTATTAACAGGTTGTACTTGATGGGAGCAGTGTTACATTTTATGTAACTATGAGTGAACTTCGAAAAGTCACGGACTTATTGATCCACCCTCGTATTATTCCATATATGCTCGGATCCGTAATTTGAGGGTATATGGCCGTACAGATCATATATGTATGGTCATGTATGAAGGTTCATATATGATCATATATGAGTAATTTTTTACAATATTTGCTTTTAGATTCAGTTTATAAATATCGACTCATTCAATTATTCCAACCGAATCAGAAAAAAAGTTTTGCGGTTACGATAGAATTTGTTTATTGGATCCAATCGAATTTATATAACTTCACCGTATCCATAAAAAACCCCTTTACATTTTTTTTAATTATTTAAAAAAATATTACAAAAGTTCCCGAAGTCCATTCAGTTTATGTCAAATTCTGAGAGATTTTAACTTTTCAAAATCTCTAAAATTCTAAGGATTTTTCTTGTAGAAAAGCAATTTATACATGCGAACTAAATATAAGAGTATTTTTAAAAATAAGATTTGTATGTCTTTTTCTTATAGATAAGCCCTAAAACTTTGGTATTTTCCTATAAGCAAACTTTCAGATTCTGAAGACTTTCTCTGTTGAAAACTGTCTGATTATGATGACTTTTTTCTAAATGAAAGAAGTTTTTACTATACGAAAAATTATTCAGAATCTGGGAGTTTCTTCTGAAAATCTAAAAAATTTTTCTTATACAAATCCAAAATTCAAACGAATTATTTCTAACTTGTCCTTTAGAAAAAATATCAAACTCTGATGAGTTTTTCCTTTAGGTGTGAAGCATCAGATTGAGAATATTTTATGCTACAAACAGATATTAATGCCGTCATATAATATATCTGGTGTTTTTTTTTAATCAAATATTTAGAGAAATAAAAAACTCAGATTGTGGAGACTTTGCTTACAGGAAGATTATTTTATTTAAAATCTACCGCATCTAAAATCGATAAAAAAAGTTTTTGAAAGAAAAACAGTTGCAAAGTTTTTCTGTAAGAAACTGCTCAGAAACTTAGGAAAATTGGCTATTTTAATTAGTCTTCTTATTGAAAATGTATTGTTTATAATATAATAAGACACCTCTTCCAATAGGTCGTCTCTTTCAACTCATAAAAGCTATGATTGTAATAGCTACACACTCTTGCTACCCACAAAAAGGTTCTTCACCACGAACTGCAAAGATTAAAAAAAATTAAGTAAATATAAAAAAGTACGCACATTGCTTTTAGGACACACTAACTACAATTTGAAAACAAGATTGTTATCCATTATTGTTGGTTTTCGTTATCAAATCCGCTGATTCAAATTAAATATGATTTTTTATTTTCACTTTTTTCAATTTTTCAAATTATGTGATTATATTTTATTCTTTTTTTTTAATTTTTAGACAAGGAATTCAAATCGGAATAATATTTGCTGTTACCGATAGATAGATAATAAGGATACGTTTTTGAATTGAGATTGAAAAAATTAAGTTTTTGTTAAACAAATAAAACGGCAATTTATGAATTCAATTGAGAAAATACAAAATATTCAATATTTCTTCAATAAGGAACATTTTGAAATTTGTATTTAAGATCTCAATAGCATGAAATACACCTGGTCAAAATTACTAAAAGTCTAATGTTCACACTGAAACATTAGACTTTGGTAGAACAAGGGTTTAAAATCAAAAAAAAAAAAAAAAAAAACAAAAACTTTTGCCTTCATACATGACCATATCTGATAAAAAAAAGACATAGTACCCACATATTCAATAATATATATATAACAGATATGAATCAATATATGAACCATTATCATATATTGACATATATGATATCATATATTACTATATTTGAACTTTTGCTTTGAATGTTTTTTTTTTATATATGCTTACATACATGCCATATATGTTTATATATGCTCATACATGACACCATATATGAACATTTTCACCTGGGATTAAAATTATGTTAGATTGTCGATAATTTTTAAAAATTGATTTAATTTATGTTAATTAATCCTCATACTTATTTTTAATCTTTTAGATAAGAAGAAGAAAAAACGAAAGAAAAGACAACCTAATGATCATAGAAATAAAAAAATGTGTTTCATGTTTTTCGTGTATTGTCAATATTTTAATATAAAAGTAGAACATTTGTTCAAATTAACAATTTTCCTGTCAAGATTTTTATAAAATCTGTATTTCTTCCACAGATTTTAAGGAAAAGGTAAGCCACACTTATTTGGAGCTAAATTCTACAAATTTATACGCTTCTAAATAAAAAGGATTAGTGAAAAAAAATCGAAAGTAAAAAAATCAAGATCAAACATACAAAAATAAAATTATAGAAATGGTTGTACATATATTAAAAACATGTAAATTTTGTACATTATTTGATCTATCTGTTTTAATTATATATTTATAATTTTTTATCAGGCTCAAGATCATAATTTTTAATGTTACTAACGAATAGTAAACACTAATTTATTTTATTCAATGGAAAAAATTGTAAGGATCAGCGCTAGAGGGAGTGCACACTTTCGACCCCTTTCATTCACTAATGAAAAAATTTAATTTCACATAGTCATTTTCCTTAGAGTGTGTGATATAAATGCCTGTTCAAAACCATGAGTTATTTGTGTTGGGTGGTTCAAAAGGAGGCTGAAGATGACCTGGTCGTTCGGGTCGAAAGTGTGCACTCCCTCTAGCTCTGATCCTTACAATTTTTTCCATTGAATAAAATAAATTAGTGTTTACTATTCGTTAGTAACATTAAAAATTATGATCTTGAGCCTGATAAAAAATTATAAATATATAATTAAAACAGATAGATCAAATAATGTACAAAATTTACATATAAAAAACATGTAATTTATAATCTAATATAACAAACAACACTTAAATATGTTGTGACGTGAAAAATATTAGTATGCCTTATTCCCAATTTGTTCCCAGAAATGGAAACATTAACAATTGGAATGGCAACCCTGTCAATTTGTGCTTCGAGAATCGAGGATGATTGCCAAAGGGTATTCTATAAATAGATGGAAAAAGCTCATTTGTACGGGTAATCATTCACTAATGAAAAAATTTAATTTCACATAGTCATTTTCCTTAGAGTGTGTGATATAAATGCCTGTTCAAAACCATGAGTTATTTGTGTTGGGTGGTTCAGAAGGAGGCTGAAGATGATCTGGTCGTTCGGGACGAAAGTGTGCACTCCCTCTAGCGCTGAGCCTTACAATTTTTTCCATTGAATAAAATAAATTAGTGTTTACTATTCGTTAGTAACATTAAAAATTATGATCTTGAGCCTGAAAAAAAAAATTATAAATATATATTAAAAATAGTTAACAAATTGTACTAAAACTAATCAGTTCCAACCAGTTGTTTAAACTTGAAGTTCGGCTAAAAAATAAGCGTCATTATTCTGTTGTTCGAACTTTAATGAAATCGTGATTCAAGGCTTGAATTGAAGTATATTTTCACTGTAATATTCGACTTAAATCCCTGTGTCCGTTTTATGGAATATGCTATTGAGTTAATGTGTAATTATAATATAAATCAAGGCTTGAAATTGTAAAACATGACTTGAATAACACTTGGTTTTATCTATAACTCCAGAAAAAATATTTATTGGGATATGTCTTTAATATTTAAATAAGTATTTTGTTGAAAATACAATATAATAAAATGAATCTCAAACAAAACAAATTAATTATTATTACTTTTTTTCAATTTTAAGGTGCTTCAGCACCACATTTTTAATTGTCTTTATACTACTGGCTATATGCTAAATAATTTAAATATACGTAGAATTTTGTTGCAAATCCATCTATGTAACTCATGTTCTGTGAAAAATGCATTAAATTAGTTAAATATTAGATTTAAAAATGGATTTTGCGAAAAAAAATATATTTATTCTTCTGATAAAAATATTTATACAATGTGCATCAAAATCCCCCATTTTCATTAAAAACAGTTGGTCATGTGAGGTATCCTATATATAGGTACAAATAAATGATTGGAAGATATTGCTAGATGAAAGGATGAATGGATAAATGATTATTGGCTAAAGTGTAATATGCATCATATACAAAGTGTATATATTTACGTGTGGATTGGTAATGTGCATTTATGTGGCAACCTTTTTGTATAAATTCTGTGGTGTTGTCACTTATTTGACAGTGGTGTACACTAAATGCAATGAATACTAATCGGATGACAATATTTGCCTTCGGTCGAAAATGTAAAACATTTCAGTATGACATTTCGTGCCATGACTGTAGGAAATAATATTTAAATTGTTTTAATCAAATGTGGTATTTAAATGTGCTAAATTGGAAATTCTAAAATTTTCTTGAAATAGAATAACGATATTGTTTTGCTGATAGTTTGCGGAACATAATGGTTAACCTAGGCAGTTGCTAAACGTATCAGTGTCATGGGAAAATTATGTGAACTGGTCTGACGATATCGTATAATGAACCTAAATTTAATGTAGTAAATTTTTGGTAGAGCTTTAATCTAGTGATGAAAAATGTATCTCCAATTTTTTTGTTAGAAGAAACTTTAAAAAACGTTATTTTGAAATTTCCAAAAACACTCCTCTGAAATACTTACAATATCGAGACGACATATTAAGCAAAGTAAGGTTGAAAAAAGGAATCGGAACCGACTCATGTCCAAAAAATGGACATAGACTTAATCTTAAAAGCCGGTTTGTGTTATGCGCTCCTACTTCGCGATGTTTCCCGTCCCTTTTTAGAGCAGGAACTCTAAAGTGCCACATCACCCATATAATATTTATACTGCCCCTGGTTGAGAAGTTGTTGATTTCCTCACAGGGGAGAATAGATTCGATGTGGTAACCAAATTGGTTGCCAACCAAATGATGGTAGTTACGTATACTATTCGATTGAAGCAATAGACACTTTAAGTTATACCTACCATATTTTTAAATATGAAAAAGTTGCCCCAACCGAATTAATTTGGTGTTCTGTAGATCCAATGATATTAATTTAATACTTATTTTGAAATAAATTAAAAACAAGATACCGATATTTTAAAAAAAATCATAAAGTATTTAAAAATGTTTATCCAAAATCATAAAATAACTAATACCTAGTGTTTCCAAATATTCGACTTTGACGGTTAACCGGTTTTTTTTTTTGGAAGGAATCTTTTAAAAGAAAATGTGTTCGCACATGTTCAGTGGAAATAAACCCAGAAGCCTAAAACAGATAAATGCAGTGTAGACATTTTGTTGATAAGGCCGGGTTTTTATTTTCGAGAAATTAGAAAATTCAAACACTCTTTATTTGTAAATTGCGCTGTTTTTGCGAAATTTAGAAAGTTTGACAGAACTGTTACTATTTTTATTAAAATAGTATTTTGAATTGAAAGCAATTTTAAATTATAATTAACATCATAGTTCTTGTTAGAAAAATACTTGGCCACGTGTTTGATTGATTGGAACAAAATATAAACTTTAAACGGTTTTTGTTTAATCTCTGCCTCTTTTGGAGGCTTTCAAATATATTCTAAAGTGAAAAATATATAATATGAGAAGTTTTGAAAGCGAATTATTTTTCTGAACCTGGTTCAATAATTTAAGGAACAATTATAATTAGTTGCACTTTGTTGCGCTTTATAACCTATCTTTCTGACTGTTTTAACATCCATAATTTTTGTTGGAAATTATTTTAAAAGTATTCCTAGAACCACTTCTGGAGCCAGTTCTAGTTAATTATATCTTTCATTTTAATTTAGGCAAACGGGTTCGGGTTCCATGAAATTTGTTCTAACAGAACATGTTGTAGAATTTATCTGGTTGTGAACCGATTTCAAAAAAATTTTTTTGACAGATTCCCTGCAGTGATAATATACATTAATTATATTTTTTAAAGGGATTAAAACAAAAATCAAAAGTTGTCTATTGTATTTCCTAAAGCCTACACAACATTTGCTTTGAGTTAGTTTAACAAGTTATCTGATATTTAAGAATCTCCTTCACTTGATTTTAAAAGAATTTGATTATATTTTAGTTAATGTGTTTATTAAGCTTATCCTTCTATATTCTTAGCCAAATTTAAAGAAATTAGGAAGATTTTAGAAGTAATAACAGAAAAAACCACACAACTAACCAGTTAATTGACATATTTTAACCGATTATTCGGGTCGAATAATTATTTAAGTTAAAAATTATTTGTTTCGACATTAACTGAAATAGAGGCGATTAATCGATAAATCGGTTAATCGATTAACCGAATTGGAAACACTACTAATACACCATTCATACTGAGCAACAAACTAAGTATTTTCGTTATTTTCAAGTTTTCGAATAAAAATTTTTATGGAATTTTAAAGTTGAAAACTTGAAAAAAACGAAAATACGTGTTTTGGGGTTCAGTATGAATGGCGTTTAAATAAGTAATAAAAACATGCTCAGTTTCTGAAGACTTTCCCTTAGGTTCAGATTTAGAGGACTTTTTGTTATTAACAAATTTTCCTCTAAAAATTTTAAATCCTCAGTACATTTTTATGGTTTTTCAATAGGCAAAAGTCCTTGCAATTTTAGTATCATCATGTTCAAACTTTGGGGAATTTGTCATATAAGAGATTTAAAGGAAAAAGTACTTAGAATCCGATACTTACTTATATGGTTATTAATCTTAATAACAAAAAGTTTTTTCTGTAGAAAAATTTCTAAGAGGTCCCAAGAACCTTATGGTGTTTTGTGCAGAAAAAAGTTCTTCGAATTGCAGGGTTGTCTTCACACGAAAAAAAAACATAAAGGTAAACAATACTGCAAAATATAAGGAGATTCTTTACTGAAGAATCTAAACGTTTTTTTCGAAAAATATGCACTTTACTGAATGTGTTGCATATCATATCGTTCTGAATTATCACCACCTCAGATCTTTAAGGAAATTAAATGTGCAACCTTCTAAAATCATCCAGGGACTTCTATACAGACCTTCACTCACAATGTGGCTTGGAATTTGATGGATTTTTCATTTCCTTGATGTAAAGATGCAAAAGAGGAGATTTTATTTAACAAATATATTTATTTTATATATTCACCTATATATTTTATGTGCCATTATATATTTTTTATTATCATAAATTTTTGATTATTCTAAACTTTCAGATATAAGAGGAATGTAAGTAAGAATTTTATAAATTGTAGGTTCAGTAAATGTTTTTGTAAAAAAAAAAATTATTTCGGTTTTTATATTGTCTTATCAAACTACAGATTAATTGAATTGGGTAATTATTTTTTACCAAAATATTTTTAATCTTTTCTATATTAATTAAATTCCTAGCTGTATTAAGTATGATTCTTTTGGGGTGTTTAGAAAAATAGTTAATAACTCTCCATATATAAAACAAAACTCATATATGGACAAATATGAAAGGATATGTTATTCCATGAATGCAGGATATATGTTATTACATGTGTGCAAACATAGATCGAAGTATAGAACTCATATATGGATAAATGGATAAATATGGAATTATGTGTAATTCTATAAATGAAAATAAACCAATATAGTGTCTAGACACTAGACATAATTATTGCCTATTTACATTTAAATTTATATAATTATAGATATATTTTTTCTATTACATATCCAAATTTCATTAAAATCAGCGGGTTTTTCGTTATCAGGTGCCTGCCTCCTATATATATATATATATCCACATATCCATATTTTATAAAGATCTGACGAAGCTGGCAATGAGACACTCCTTGTTATAAATTACTTCGGCATTTTATATCCTTAACTACGAACATATTTACATATCGGCTCAAGTTAAAAATATTTACAATTAAAAATAACTTGGTAACAAGTTTTTTTATAACAATATATACATAAAAGTGAAAGGTAAGAAGGCGGAGTAGGGCGAAATTGAAAAACTTTACAAAGTTTTGTTTAAAAACTTTTCATTAAAGGAGGTAAATGCAGATGAAGACAACGAGTATGGTAAAAGGACTCATAATAAAGTAACATTTAATTCTACATAAATATTTTTGTTTACCATAAAAACCATATACAGTAAAACTTGTTTAAGACGAGCTCGAATAAAACATCTGTTAATGCAAACTCGCTTCAAAGAACCTTTCTGACAATCCTACAAACAAACTTCATATAGTTTTGCAAATCTAATACAAACTAGCAGAAAATTAATACAAACTACCACATTATTATTTTTTTTTTTTGTGTTACGACAAACTTAATATTTATTGAAATGCAACGCAAATAGTTTATTTAAGAATTACAATAAAAAGATTTTCACAATTTAAAGACAATTTTTTTAAATGTTTTTAGAAACTTTAAATGTATTGTGTATTGCTATTTATTTAACAAATGTTACCCGGCTAACGAATCTCGCTTATAACGAATTACGCTTTGTGGTCCCTCACAGTTCAACTTAACCAATGTTTACTGTGCACATTTCATGTTTTTTTAACTTACCCGTATATATGTACGGAAAGTTGTAAGCGAACGTATGAATGCGTTAGTTCTTTTGGTAAGAGGAAGTGTTTTTAGTTAACACGCTACATAATAAAGAAGAGCAATTAGTTTAAAAACTTTTTAAAAAACAATTGAAGCATAAATTTAATTTTTGTTTCACACCTTTTTTTACATTCACCTACGATATGTTCTTGGATTTAAAAGAGAAAATACAAATTTAAATAAAGAAAAGTTAAAAATGAAGGTTGCGTAAAAGCTTAAGTCATTTGTGCATAGAAGAAATTAATATTCAACCCTTTCATGTTCAAACTTAAACTGCTAGAAAAAAATACTAAAAGTATACGCAGAAAAAAGTATTGTTAAACATGTCTGCAGGCAATTATATATACAGTCGCATAATCGTTCAAGTATGCTCTAAACTAAATATGCTTTTTAACATATATTTTTGTTTACATTTTAAAGAGAAAAGCCAAGAGTTTCTAAAACTTGGCAGCATTTTTATAAATTCTTAATTTTTAAGGATCTATAGCTATAAATACTTAGCAAGTCTATATGGAATATTTATATAAAATTCGAAAAAAAATATTCGTTTTTAAGCATACACTCTTTAGCATATTTTACTTTCATGTTTAAATCTGTATATCCTGAATGTTTTATAGTTCTTGCTAAAATCAATATATTAGAAGTTTCAAACTCGCGCAAGTCATACGTCTGAACTTGCGTATTGTTCCACAGGCCTTGTTCCAACGAACCCGTGCGACAGTTGAAATTCGGGTAATGCAACAGAATTTTGGTTAAAACAATATATATTCAATTGGATAAGGAATACATTTGGTTACGACAATCCAATGGCATGCAATAGGGTTGTAACAGTGAATCTGTTTTCTCTGTACAGCTTGAGGGACCAAAAATTTGTTTAAAGGATAATTGTTTTTTCTATTTATTTGAGTACCCATCTAAAAATCGAAATATATATGAGCATACATGATCATACAAGGGTCTGTATATGATCATACATGGGCATACATGGTCATATACGTCCATACATTGTTCAATATATGACCATACATGATCTCATATATGATCATATATCTTCGGGTCTGCAATTTGAGGGTATATGGACGTAAATGATCATATACGAGCATACATGAATAATATATGAGCATGTATGATAATATATGCACATATATCACGATATACCCTCAAATTTCGGATCCGAAGATATATGGTCATATATGAGATCATGTATGGACGTATATGACCATGTATGCCCATGTATGATCATATACAAGCCCATGTATGATAATGTATGTTCATATATATTTCGTTTTTTACGTGGGTAGTAAAAACAAAACTGTTTTCTGATAATGGTCACACCATAAATTGACTTCAATTTAATTGAAACAATAATTGTCGTCTTTTCACAGTTGTTACCAATATCAGTTTAAAATTTTATCTGAAACTTAATTTAAAATACCCATCAGTATGTGTGTTATTGGTTGCATTGGTTGGTGGAATTGTTTCATGTATGTACAAAATGGTAGGAAACATTAATCACTGTCAAACAATGCTGTTACTATTGTTATTTCCGTTATTTTTTGCTCAAGCTATTTTTGTGTATTCACCTCATACAACACTAAAGGAAAAACATGGGATCGAAATGAATAACAGGTATAAATCGCAACATATAAAGTGATATTTAGCTTGACTTCCTTATCCCAAATATGTGTTAAATCGAAATGGCAAGAAAGTTAATAAGCAATATTAAACATTGGTTAAATTCTGTACAAGGATTATTAAAATAGCTCAAACCAACAAAAATTTTTGATTATTGTAAGTGAACTAAATGTAATGATTTGTAAAATATAGAAAAAGAGAAACGTTGGCAGAGTACAAGCATTACGAATTTTGAGAAGGGCCTAAATAATAACTCGAAATTTACTTTGCACATCCTTTTTTTACGACTTAAATATTGTTGCAAAACAAATTAATGTGTGGTAAAACGATTTGCATATAAAGCCCGGTAATAAGCTGTCAAACTCTGGTGCATTTTTTCGTGCAGAAAAGTATTTTTTACTCAACAAACCAGCTTTCGTGCTTAAGTGGATGTCCTATTTTTGCACATGAGTCGTATGTGAAGGGAATATTACTATATCTTAAATATGTGATAGCGTATATATAAGCCATATATAATTATATATAAATAGTATTATATAAAGTTTTATATGAACTTATCATATAAATCATATCTAAGTGTATCAATATAAAATAATTAAAAAAAAAATAATGCAATAATAGGTATAATTATTTATGTTAATTAATACCGACATATGCATTTATTTATGATAATATATTATAAGGCCACATATGATTATATCCATACACTTTTTTAATCGGGAGCTTTTTCAAGTGCTCTAAAAAAGTGTTTTTCCAATCCCAATATTAAAACATCACTAGGCAAAAGGGTCGACTGTTCAAAATGCAATTGAGTAGCATTAGATAAAGAAAATTTCCCCAGTTGAAATACACCAAACAAATACAACAAACTAAATTTGTAGTATTTGTTTTCATCCTTGGATAAAAACCAATGGCGTCAATTTGTCACTAAGCTAACGAGACATATAATACTATAAGCCTTAAAACTTGAATTAATTATAACTTTTGGCTAAATTTGGTCTTAAAAAAACAATTTTTTTATAAGCCACTGAAATTTTTATAAAATACATACCAGCAAGGCGGTTTGTGCTAACGCTGGTAAAGCATCCCAAGTAAATCTTATGTCGGACCACTGGCAATTTCTGATGACGAAGGAACTACGTGTAATAAAGAATTTAAATTTATCATGTAAATATCTAATGCAAAATATTAAACAAACCCCTTTTTTTTTAAAGTTTCGCAAGGAATATTTTTTTTTATTGTTTTTTAATCCTTGTTTCTCGCTTTGACTTAGCAGATGTACCCAAAAGAAACAGACATTACCAAGTAATTAAGAGAGTAAGTAGTTGCCAGGCTATTAACTCGCTTAATTACTTTTGTTCGCGATGTCTCAAAATTCATGGGTAGTCATTACCCCCTCGCTTGCAAAAAAGTGAGAATAATGAATTACCCGTATGGTTACGTAGTTACCTAATATGGTTTAGTAGTTACCTACAATAGGTTTGTTTTTTTGTCGAATTTTATATCTATAACTACTTGTAAAAAACGACTATCCCTACTTACCTGACTTTTCTTTATTTTTTGTAAACAAATACAATTTAAACATTTGTACGAAAGCTGTTTTCGTATATGGACTGCGCAGGAAAGCCAAATAGAGCAATTATATTATTTACCCTGCTCTACCTTAACTTACAAACACATAATTCATTTGTTAGCTTTTGTAGTTTTTAATATTTTATCAAATTAAAAACACAAAAATTTCAAATATTTTTATAACAAATATTTTTGTTTACATTTAAAAGAGAAAAGCAAAAAATTTCCAAGACTAGGCAGCATTTTTATACATTCTTAATTTTTAAGTAGCTATATTTATAAATACTCAGCAAGTCTATATCCAATTATATTTGTATGGATTATTTATATAAAATTAAAAAAAAAAACAAACCTAATAATAAAGTAAGTAGTTATTCTTAATAAAACAATAGTGTCCTTAATCACGTAAAATTTTTTTACTTAAAAAAATCGACAAGAATAATTTGTATTTAAATTATAAAAAATCTTTAAAATAATACTTTTTGAACTCAAAAATTTAAGTTCATAATTCAATGATATTTCTCATACAAAGGCTTTAAAATTTTTAAATAATCAATTTTACAGCAGATAATTTTCTATCTTGTTGTAGTTTTTCAAAACAAATTAATAAATATAAAGTTAAAAAAACAACTAACAGTAATTCATAATTTTGGATATACGTATAAGTACTTCTTTCGCCCATTATTAGTAGGTAATTATTTTGTTTTTTAAAGTAATGAAAAAAGTAACTACCTATCATTACATGGTAATCTACACAGAAACGACCTGTCATTACCATGGTTTTGCTGGCTAATACTAATTAACCGTAGTGGAGCAATAGTAACCGAATAACCGTTTTTTAAGGACCAGTATAATCGACATTCAGGGCAGTACTACATCACTCTTTTATTTCTTTCAGTTTATTTATACATTACTTCAAACATTGCAAAAATTGTGTTTTCACAATATGCGAGGTCATGACACTTGCATCCATACACATTTACTTAAAACACAATTTAAATTGTCCATAAATACGTAGTCAAATACAGTGTTTTTTTAGTATGGCGCGGCAGTTGCCATCAGTTAAACCAAGTTTATTGTGGAATGTTGCTGCAATGTCCTTGTTGTCATTTAATACATGTCTGCTTATTTGTTGATAAATAATGGTCATTGCAAAGATCACGTATAACATTTTTCATTAGTGCAACAAAACTTTTTTTCTTTGTGTTTGATATTGTTTTGAAGAGAAGAAAATTTATCAAAAAAATAGTACATAGTTGCTTAACAAATGTTGCAAGAAAAACAAAAATAATTGTGTTCAATAACTAACCTGCATGTTTCATTGTTATATGTGTTGCAATATGTATTTAATCCTTAAATGTACAACATGGGCAAATGAGGAAATATTTCTGAAATTAGCTGAATATATTTGGTCGGCATGATGATTTTACGTATCATAGCAGTTAGAAAAATACAAAAGGAAAAACACTGGCAGGGCACTTTAACAGATGGTACATTTAGCAAAAAGTTTTTTTGCAATCCTAAAATGATAACACCATTCGACAAAAGACTCGGCTATTCAAAAAGCGTCGGAAAAGCACAGGGTTGGTGAAATGTGGTAAAACCGAAAATTAGATGGTCTTAAAATGGATATTCCAAAATTAAATTTTTATGGAATTTTTTTTCACCTTCCACCATGGATGATATAATGTAATTTAAATTGGGCAACAAACACCATTAAAAATAGTATTTTCTAGATTTAAAAAATTTCAAAAATAGATTTTTTGCATTTTTCAAATTTTACATTTAAAAAATTCATCAAATCTTGAAATAAAATATCAAAATTAATTGAGAAAGTCCTCTCAAACGGCAGTACTTACGATAATGATAATACTGCACAGAGAAAATAGATTCATTGCGATAAGGCAATTTCTTACCAACCGAATGGTTAGGCTGGAGCCACCGACATATTTGATTGTGGCGACCGAAAATTGGGTAATACAATAAAATTGCTGTCGAAACCATATATTTCAATTGAATCTGAAAAACAATAACTCGGTTAATGCAACCGAATAATGCGGTTGCTGCAACTAAACTATTTAGTTGGCAAGAATTTCGGTTGTCACAACGAATCTGTTTTCTGGGTGTGTGGTAATAAAAAAACTGATATCCCTTGCTGACGTCGATAAGCAAACATTTTTCTGCACAGAAGTATTTCTGCACCCACATATCCCTGAATATCTACCATATTTTCAATGGTATACAATGGTTTACATGGTATTCGAAGTAATATACCTTTATATCTTAAACTTTTTTAGGCACAACATTTATTATAATATCAACTACATCATAATACGTTTATCATATATAAGAAATAATAATTTAATAGCAGAACAATTTGTACCCTAAATACAAAAGAATCACAATTCAAAATACTAAAATTATCTGGAGAGACATTTTTAGTTGATCATGCTAAAGTAATGCAATTAACATAAAAACAGACACATCGGGATTTTTTCATTTAAAGAAGATAGTAATGTGAAAGAAATTTTTGAAGTAGAGAGAGATGTTTACTGTTAATTAATTTATGGAAAAAAGTTAATTTTTGGGTTTTGACTCTTTTGTGTTTAGGGTACGATTTTTCTTATAATAAGGTTCCTATAGTATCAAAAAAAGAACAATAGGTCAAACCTTATCAACCCTGTCCTCGACAGCGTTTTTATTGAACAAATTAAAAAAAATTAAAAGTTTTCACTTTTATGTAGATGAAAGCAATTTTATGAGTTGAAAAACTATTTTGGAAGTGAAAAACATTTTTGTTATGAGAAAAAATGTTAGAGGTGAAAACAAATTTATTGGTAAAAAAATTTGTGTTGATAAATGTTTGGGATGAATATTAATTATTATACAGCTCTGAGCAATAAAAAAAATAATTCATTAGAATTCTGCCAGTAATTAATATTTAATTTCATGGGTACCTAGTGGCAGTACTTGATTTTTTGTATCACTGCCAATTTCTGATTGGGTTCTTTTAAGTACGCATAAAAAAATATTTCTGTCAAAATTTTGTCAATTTAAAGTAGTCCTATGTTTTAACTCTCTTCATTTATTCTAAGCAATAGCTGCAAATTATTTGCATATTTTATGCCTGCATATATTGTCTTTTTTGCCTAAAGATACGGACAATTTTTCGTGATAAAAACAGATCATTAAAAGGTTTAAAATATGAAATACGTCGAAGTAGTCTAACAGTTGAAGAAAACATGCTACAAGACAAATTGAAAGAAATGTGCAAAAACTTTTCAATTACGTTAATTTCACAAACTTTAACTCAATTTCCTAGTTCGTTTTGTTTCATTATTTATTTCAATATAAACGTTAGGGTGATGAAAAACAATGATTTTCTGCTGATTCTTTAAAACATCTCGAATAAACTTGCTAAGGAAGGGGAAAACCTTGTGAATATCGCTAAATCAAGTGCCACACTTTTGCACCGGTCTATATAAGCCTCATTCTGGGCCACCACCTATATTAGAACATATTGCTTCATCAGATTATACACTCACAATATTATTTCGTTAAAAACAACTTAAAATACATAATAAATTAATCGAGAATACAATCAAAAAGAGGACTACTGATTTTTGATTATATTCAACCCATTTTGTTGTTTATTTTCAATCATTGTTTAATAATCAACAAAAGTAAAGAGAATGGAAAGCCGTTTAAAATAACCATCAAATTTTTACTGACAAAAAGTTTGAAAAAACTACTTTTATTGTTTGTTTTTCAAATTGAAAAATTTTTTATTTGTATGTTTTTACAAAACAGAACGCAACACACGCAGAGGTATATATTTTTATTGGCGTTGTGTGTATGTATATTTGAATAATTTCTTGTAATTTTTATTGAAATAATTTTGAATATATGAATTTCTATTTTTTAAAGCAGAAAACATAAAATTTTACATTTAACTGATAATATCAACTCCTACTGAATGTCTCTAAATTTTTAGTATGTTTTTTGAATTATGATTCAAATAGTTAAACAATTTATTTCTATGAAATTTAATTGATTCTTCGTTTAAAAACAAACTTTACGTATTACTTTTTAAATAAACTACAGTGGGTAACGGAAAATATATTGTGAGTGTATATATCAGGGCTGATCAAGCATTTAACACCGAAAGTAGACATACCTTTTTAAAGTTTTCGAAATATAAATATAGTGAAGTTTTTTAATACGATTACTATAACTGAATATTCATTTTCAAAATCGAATTCGGTTAACACAACTGAGTTTTAGTTAAAACACCGAAAATTATTAGGAATCACATGTGAATATATTTTTAATATATATTTGTTATCACTATATATATTTGTTGTCACTATATATATTTTTGCGCGTAGGTGCAGCATAAATAGAAATTTTTTATTTTTAATAAAACTATTTTCTAGTCAAATCCAGTGATACTTTTGTAAAAATTTGTAAACACATTTTACTTGTCTGTATTCGGTATTTTGAAGTATTATGGCTAACAAAAATTTTTGTTGAGCCGATTTCATCAGACTTTAAGTGTAAAATTTAGAAATCCGATCGAATATGTTCCCAAAGTAAAATACCACTAAACCATTATTGGCCTCAAATCGTTATTTAAATTGTTGAAAATAATATTTTTATTTATGTTAATATAAAAGACATAGTCACAACCAAAAATGTTCACTTATACTAAAAAATAGTAAACTTAGAATGAACAAAATAATTGAAAAAATGTTAAAACGAATGCAAATTTCACGTTAAAAATGAATTGAGGGGAACAAAGAACTAGTAGAAACTAGCATGTAAGCCAACAGGCATAGTACGTATTGGGAAGAATAATTTCTGAATAAAAAAATCTTGAAAAAGTTTAACTAAAAAAAATCTAAAAAAAGACGAAATTTCAATGTCTTCGGGGACACACGAAAATCGACGATCCTAGATTTAGTTTAACCAACAGTCTCTAAGTTTTAAAAGCCTTTGCACTAATTGGTCAAGTAGTCATATAACATATTATCAATTATATCTTGCAATTGATTTTTTCTAATTAATTACTATATGCTTACCTCAATTATTTATAAATATAACTTTTACACAAGTTTTCAAGGTTATAACATTTTACCTAAAATGTTATTTTTTTCTTCACCCCGACCAATCATTGATGCTTAAAAATATCGATCGTTGATAAGTTGAAATCCTATAACTGACAATATCTACAACTTGATATAAGTTTGCCAAAATGGCTTTTGTTTAATTGGAAAATCATCATTACACCAGCATTTTGTTAAACAACTGCCACCCTAATCAGCATATGTATGTTTGTATGTTAGTATAATATAGGAGGGAGTTAAATTTTTGTGCATCTGGTTGAATGCAATATAAAAGTAAGACATTTTTTTCTAGGATTTTATAAAGTTTTAGTTCTTTATTGCTTGATTTCAAAAAACAACTGCTATTATGTCATATACAAAACAACAACAAATATATTTTACTTAGGGACAAATTAAAAGATATAAATGAAAAATATTTCTGAAAATTAAATAGAAATTTATATGGAAGTAAAATATTTTTATATAAAATAAATCCATGTATTTTTATTAAATGTTTTAGAACTATTTTGCTTTTTATACCCAACACCTATACTTAGTCAGGGTATAATGAGTGTGTGCTGATATTTGTAACAAACAAAAATATCAGACTTACTAATCACTTTTTTAGTAGATTTAACGATAGAAGTCTCTCCCGTCCATCCGTCCGTCCGTGAGTTCAGGTAAATATTGCAATCAAAAACTAAGCAGTAGAGATATATGACGGATTTCTTCTCAAGTGTACGAACTTTTAAAAAATTTATGATACAAAATTTCTGAGGGATTGGTCAAGCACACTGCGAGTTGGAGAGTCATGAATTTTAACATTCTCCTCAAACAGCCCTGTTTTGGATACATATAACTAATTAGCTATAATAGTCAGACAATTTTATCCCAAATGTTTTTGATAGCATTTTTTCAATCTTTTTTAAAAAAATACAAAATGTTTAAAATTTTTTGACTTTGTTTTTGCCAATTCAAAAATTTTTAAACCTTTTGTGTTTTCTTTTTTTGATATTTTTTAAAGATAGCTTTGGTCTTTTTCTTTCTTTCAAAACTAAAATTTAGTAAATCGAAAAAACGTCTTTTTTAATTTTTTGATATATGCGCCATTTAGGATGAAGTCCACTTTATCGGGCGTTTCTGAAATAAAAAAAATTTATATGACCTTCTCTGGAATAAAAAAAGAAAATATTTTTGTATCATCCGTTTTTGAGGCCGAGATCACCCCAGACCAAAAAACATGGTACGCGTAGTAACATATAAGTGTTGACACTCAAATAAAAGGAAATTTCCTCAGGATCTCAAAAACGCATTTTATTTCATGATCCATGAAATTTAGATCACTCTACATCTATTTAAGACCTCTTTGGGGTCATCATAAAGTCCTCTGTATTAAAAAAAAAAAACATTATGTGACCCGCGCCCGGGGTCTCTGGGGCCCCATCGGGAAGTAAATGAGATGTAACGTAACACACTTAAAGCCAAGACAAAAATTATAACCCCTGATACATACCAAATTTCTTGCGTCATCGTTTATTTTCCTACTGTTCGTACAGCTTTCGGTTCTTTTTAGATAAACAGACTGATACGAGGGCGGATCAATAAGTCCGTGACTTTTCAAAATTCCCTCGTAGTTATATGAATTGCAACACTTCTACCATCAGGTACCACCTGTTAATAGACTAGTGTCAAATTTTGAGCAAGTTCCGTCATTTACTTTGCGTTTAACAGCAGGATTTTTCGAGTTCCTTAAAATAGGCATTTGTTTGATCAATAATTTTATCGTTGCAGCTAAATCTCTTTCCACCGAGCCATTTCTTTAGGTTTGGAAATAGGAAATAATCACTGGGGGCTATATCCGGAGAATAAGGCGAATGAAGGGGCAGTTCGTAGTCTACTTCATGGATTTTTGTCATGGAAACTAAGCTGTCACACGAATCCGTTGGTGGTCGATTGTGAGCAAACGCTTGTGAGCAAACTTCTTGTGGAAAGCTTTCTCATACCCAAGTGATCGTTCAAAATTGAAACCACTGAGCCATGTGAGATGCCTATGTCTTCCACATTCAATCTCCGATCTGCCAACACCATATCGTTAATTTTTTGAATTGTTTTGGGTGTAGAGACCTCAACTGGGCGTCCAGAACGTTCGGCATCTTCCGTGCTTGTAAGGCCACAACGAAAGTCAGTAAACCACGTATTTATCAATGTTGAATGAGCACTTTTAAAAAAAGACACGAGGTTGTATGTTTTAAACAGCTGTTATACGCAAAGTAAATGACGGAACTTGCTCAAAATTTGACAGTAGTCTATTAACAGGTGTACTTGATGGGAGCGGTATTACATTTTATATAACTACAAGGAAAGATCGAAAAGTCACGGACTTATTGATCCGCCCTCGTAGTCGCCATTAAAATCAGCGTGCCCGAAATATAACAACTAGTGGTCGTTACCCTTGTTTTCGTACTTATTGTAATTCTGTTTTTTTCAAAAATGAGTTTGAATTGTGTTCTCTTATGCATCAAAAACTATTATAAGTAGTTAAAACATTATAAATTTAAAAATATCAGCAAATGATAAACTAAGTTTGAAGGTTTTCTATATATTATATAAACATATGTAGTTTAACGTGTAGATATACCAATTTTTTAAGGTCCAAGAAAAAGTTCGTTTTTGTCACCAGGTGATGTAATTATATGGTATTATTTAAATATAAATCAGATTTATAAATGTCTTGTTTTTTATATTGAATTCCCAATATAAAAACTTAACCAAATTCTAATCTAATTTTTAAATTCTGTTAGAAATATTTATATCTTTTCAAACGTTTTCACTAAACGAGATAATAAAAATTGCAACCTTTTAATTTTATCAGGAATTAAAATAAAACAACAAAAAACATTAAATTAAAATAAACATTTGTGGGTAACATAAGTAGAATTTATTTTTGGTTGGTCAGTATTATTTAAAATTTATTTCTACCATAAAATTCGGTCGTTGGTTGCTGAAAAACGAACCACTATCATAACATGTGCAGTTAATTACCAAAAACGGAATTGCCACAATGTGTGCGAATATTTTTAAAACAACAAACAAACAACATGTTATTGGCCAGGATACCAGTAAATATTGGTATATATTTAAAAATTATATGTACATATATACATACAATCAATGCACTCTAATAAGAACACACTTTCACAGCCACAAAATAAAAAATCAACACACACAATATTTTTGCAAACAACCAAATATCAACAAAAAAATCCTCAAATACAACATACCTGAATGTAATTTTAATTAAATTTGAATAATTTTGTGAAAATTGTTTAAATTAAAAACTCTAAATGTTCCCATTCAATAAACTGCTGTTGATTTTACAAATTTATCATCACTGTTTTTAATTCTCTTCTTTATTGACCCCTTTTTAATACCTTAACAAAACAATTCCTTACTAACATCTGAGAATAGAAAAAATTAAAAATAACGTGAAAAAGCAACTACAACCAAAACTTCATGAAAGACATTTCCGGCCTGTTTTAGGTTTGGTTGGATGACTGGCCGTCTAGATGGTTGCATGATTGTTGTTATGCAGCCAATAGCAAAATTATAGAAATATTTTATAAACTCATTCGTATTTTTGCCTGCCTTTCATATTTGTAGTTCACTATGGGACGGTCTCGAAAAAAGTGGAAAAAAAATCAATGATTACAATAGTCAAAACTTTTGTATTTTATTTTCGGCCGGGATAAAAAATAGACACCAACAAAGCACGGTAGAATGCTATATTGTCAGGCCCATCCGTTATACCGAAGTATTCGTTATATCACAACAACTTTTTACACTAATTTTATTGCACATTTAACAGTTATCAACTTTCTGATATTATTAAATAAATAAAAATCACTGTATTAAATTGAATAACACGCTTAAGTTTAGAAATAGAATATCAATATGTCGTATTTTTCTCTACAAATTGACATATCGCTCGAGATCTATTTTATTTTCACGACCTTCTTCTTATTCTCTCATTTTTTGTTTCTTAATAATAATAATTACTTGTATAAAAAAATATATGACGAGTATATGACATAGAAATTCTGTGTCCCTCTTCTGCTCGTCTTCTAAATTGTTAAAATAAATAAATTTTGTTATTTCCTATAAGATTTAAATGCAAAACAATTAAAATTGTGTGTTGTTATTGAGCGAAAGTGATACTATGATATGACAGTTTTTTGCAGTCACCGTCATACGTCGTTATTTTGGGCATATTTGCTCTTACATCGAACAATCGTTGTAAGTCTCGTTGTTGTTCTGGGCCGACACTAAATTATAAGGTTTATCAACATATATTTATCCAATTGCTTTTCCCTTTGGATTTTTTGTACTCCTTACGCATTCTGCATATATTTTTTATATATTATACGAGTATTTATATGTTCATTTATTATATATTATTCGATCTATCTGTTTTAATTATATATTTTTCAATTTTATCAGTACCGAGATCATAATTTAATGTTACTAACGAATAGAAAAAACTAATATTTTATTAAATGCAAAAAGTGTGTGATATAAAAGCCTGCTCAAAATCATGAGTTGTTTGTGGGTTGGGTGTTTCATAAGAAGGCTGGCGATGACCTGGTCGCTCAGGTTGAAAGTGTGCACTCCCTCTAGCGCTGATCCTCAAAATTTTTTCCAGTAAACCTATTCGTTACTAACATTAAATTATGAATTTGAGTCTGATAAAATTTAAAAACATAAATAATATACATATATATATTTTTATTATATTGGGTGTAAATTTTCAGTAACATTCGTGGCCCAAAAACATACACCCGATTTTTGTTTAGTTTTGTGTTAATTTTTTAATGTTTATTTTTTGTTCTTTATATGGTCAAGTGAGCACCTCCATTGTTGGTGATCATTGGGCGAATTTTATTTCGATCTGATAACTTCAGGCCAACAGTTTCCCCACCCTTGTCACAAAGAATGACTCACTTAAAGACCATAGGAAATCGAACAGACATAACAAAGCCACAGTTGCAACTACAAAATTGATTTTTATATATGTTTTTGACAATAATCTGGACATTACTCTCACCAACTTTTACACAGAGAAAACAGATTCATCGTGACAACCGAATTTCTTGCCAATTCAATATTTTGGTTGCAGCAACCTAATTATTTAATTGTTCCTGATACAATTGAAATATTTTGTTTCAACCGAAATTCTGTTGTATTAATCGAATTTCGGTTGCAAGATTCGGTTGTTACAATGAATTACAGATTCCTTGTCTACGATATTAGGATGGAAAATGTAAAGAATTAACTAAATATTAATATAAAAGTTCCACAAATACGGAATTTTTGCAAAAAAAAAAAAAATTGACGAACGATGAATGCAAAATAAGGAGTTATTTGAAATTCCAAGTACCAAAATGTTATGTTTTTATTGATTGTGGGGATATAGACTAAAACTTCAAACATTTTTAAGAAAATATTTTTGACATTGATAGTTTGTGAATAAAATCTATACATAGATGAAAAATCTAAACTTATTTTAAAATTCTCATCAGATATTTGATAAGAGGTGATATTCATAAACGTCAATTTCTATTTATTCGGCAAAGTTTACTATTAAAAAAAAAAAAAGATTTCCATGACATTGGACTTTTATTTAAGCCCAAAATAAAAATTGAAAGCTATTAAGATGAAATAAAAAGTATATTAAATAGGAGTTCAGCAGGATTCATGGGATTTCCGCCAGTATAATCACATTTGATTTGCAGCTAAGATTAAAAAAATATATATGTGCAAAAATTTTTTGATGCCGTCCTTATTTACGAGTATATTAATATTAAGCAGTAAAGTAAAGGATTTACCTTTTTTGACATATTACATTATTATCTTTGACTTTTCTTTAAAAAGTTAAAGGGAAATTTCTTCTTATAGAATTTGAGTGTGCCATATTTATATTCTCTTTGAGAGCTTTAAGATTCTGTGGCTTGTTTACAGTGCCTCAGAAATGTGAATTTTGTTGTTTACGTATCCGTTTTTTTGTTTATGTATTCATATTAAAATGAGCCTCATCGCTCATAATAAATTTGGACAGCAAATCATTCATGTACAATAGTCACGAGTATTCCGAGTTTGTAAAGGGGTATAGCGTACCATGGCTTGTCAACGTCAAGCGTTGTATAATAGGAAAATTAACAGCTGCCTTCATATGCAAAAGTTATCACCGTTGATACATCATCAAGTTGATATATTTTGGGCCGCTTAGCATAAGTTAATGCACACAATTTTCTTTATACACAGTATCTGTTATAACAGATTTTGACTGTATGTATATGTATTATGAAAAATCAATGTTCATAAATCCAAAAATAAATTATTTTATAAACTATCCATATATGGATTGCAATCATTGCAAATACTGATGGTCTAAATATTTTCTCTTTATGTCACGAATTCCTTGCCCATTGTCCATTAGTAGTCAGTCAACAGCAATACTAATAGCATATACAACATAACTAGTACTACTGCCGCCGCTATATAAATATCTGTAGCGTAAAAAAGAAACAATAATGTTGCTTTAGGAAACGGATGCCAGCTTTCATTGCATTTATACTCCAAGGATTTCATGATAGAAAACTTTTCCTATTTTCACAGTATTTTGTTGCGTTATTAGTTCTCCTCTATTCTTTTATCATTTCAAAATTGTGTTATTGCTATTTTTTGTTTGCTCTTCTTTTTGTTGCTATTGCAATACTGTTGTTTTATCGCGGCATTTAAGCTGACCATTGAAGCGAAATTTGATAGTATTAATTTAGAAAAAAATCGAAAAATAAATGATCTCTTGAATAGTTTTGATAAAATATCCTTAACAATGTGTTTATAGGAACTTTTAAAAAAGTATGCAAAACAAAAAAATAAAATAAAAATTGCCTTAAAAAAATCCGAATTTATTTATGGCATACATGGGATTTTGATGTTCATAAAAATGTATTTGAAAATAAACAATAGCCTTTCATACACTTTAAGTTAATCTAATAAATAAGCAGAGTAAAACGTTAAACACAGATAATTCCATATAAATTTGTCATTCTTTACTATGGTTAGGCATTAAGCCTTGGTTGTTCTAAGATAAGTTAGCCGTCAGTAAATAGATAAGTTCAATATTTTATATAAGAGTTAAAATACAGGATGGTGTAAAAACTATAATCTGATTTTCTTTCTTAATAACTTTTGTCTAAATTGAAAACTCATTTAGTTGTTAACAGATTATGTTTATTCGCACTTATAAATTTTATTTATTATTGTAAATTATTTGAAATGTTGAAAATTATGTCCCACAAATAACAGCCGTCGGCGTTAATGAAAATGTCGGCTCGTTTTATTTATATTTTTGTGCATAGTATTTTTGGTGTCACATTGTCAATTTTTGTTTAAATATTATTCTTTAACTCATCCAATGTGAGGGGATTATTTCCGTATACCACCGCAGTCAAATCGGGAGATCTGGCTGGCGGGGTAATAAAAATTCCGGCAGCATGGCTCTATAGTCAAAAAAAGGTCCAATCACCTTTTACGATGTAACTGCACAACACGCCGTCACTTTGTGAGGTGCTTTTTGAATTGTTTTTCCGTCTCCCAGATTCAAGAATTTTGCTCATTGACGTGGCTGCAATCTCCACAATGTTGTCCCTATTCCTTAATGTGCAAAAACTCTCTGTGCCAAGTTTTATCAAAATTCGTTTATATTTAGAATTAGCACAAGAAGTTAACTTTTAAAAATTAGTAATATGTGGTTAAAGTAATAATTAAACAAAATTTTCCAATATAAGCAGTCTTAAATAATGTGCATAAAAAGAATATGAGATCAAATATTAAAAAAAATCAGTAATTTTTAAGTAGTTCGCGATGTTTTTAAAATTTATGCATAAAAATACATATTTTAGTCAAAGTATCAAAATTTTCTGAAAAGATGTAAGTAAAAATTGAACTTGCTAAATAAATTTCTCAAATCTGATCTTAATTTTTATGACAATTACGAAACTGCAATCAATATTAAAAAAAAAAGATTTTAAAGTATTTTCGCGGATTTTGACAACTCAATAATCATTCAAAAAAGAATTTTGCGTAAAGGCAAATACAAATAAATTTCTTGAACAAAGTGGAACATTTTTTATATGAAATTTTCGCGAAATTTCGCGAAATACGCGAATTTTATTTTAAAAATTGATTGATTGCTGCAACCAGACTATTCAGTTGACAACAAATTTAGTTTTCACAATGAATCTGTTTTCTCTATGTACCTATTAACAATATGAAGAAAATCGGATGACATGAAGTCAAAAATGGTAATGGCTTTAGAGGACATGAATTTTTTCTTTTTTTCGATATTCGTGCGAGCTTGCACTTAAGGTGAAATTTCTCGAAGGACTACATCACAAACCACACAAACAGGAAACAGCTGATTTAGTCAAAATGGTAACTAGAAAATGAGTAAAAGGATATGTCAGAAATTGGATATGTCAAAGAATGTCAAATCAAAAAAAAAAAAAAAAAAATCTGTAAAGAAAACGTTTTTTACAGTTTTTTATTATACCCTACACCTCTACGTGGCTAGGGTATCATGAGTTTGTGCATATGATTGCAATTTCCAAAAAAAATCGGACTGAGCCCCACAACACCTACCACAGAATAATTCTTTCCGAATTTGTCAATGGTATTAAGACAAACAAAAATCCCTAATATCTGGCTGATATCCATTATTTCGCAAAGAAAACAGACTCATTGTGATAACAATTTTTTTTTACAACTAAATGGTTCGGTCGCAGCCCGAGATATATTTGTTTGTGGCGACAGAAATTAAGTTGCGACAATGAATCTGTTTTCTTGTGCTAAAATGAATTTAAATCAAAACTAGAGATCGAATAAATTATGAAATTTTTAACAATTAACCTAATGACAAACCCTATTGAATATGGGTAGAATCGGTCTAGATTCAGTTCTACACTCAGAATATTATGTAGTTTAGTGTTTCTAGTTTAATAAAAAAGTGTTTCGCTCCATAAAATAAAGAAACATACATTTATTTTTCAAAGAAATATCTATTTCAACTTTTTTATACATTTGTTAGAAATAATTTCCATAAATTACTGATTTTTTTCAGTTTCATTTATTTTTGCATTTGTTTGAAATTTAATAAAAATTTACCCACAAGACGGTAATTTGTGGTCCGGTACAGTTGTTTCAAATTTTAATTTTTCTTGCTGTCTGCTTCAAAAAAAAAATATTCAAAAAGTTTCAATTTGATTTTTATATAAATTGGTTGCTTTTATACAAAATTATTTCAATTAAAATTAAAAGAACTTCATAAACACACATACACTCAGAAACAGATTCACACAAAAAATGTATACATTTTGTTGATTAAAAAAAGACAAAAAGACAAAAACAGAAACAATTTCAAATAAATGATAAAATCATATATATTTGAGGAATTGGTAGGTAAAATTTTAACATTTATTTTAACTTATTATATCATTTGTTTCTTACGGATGCGTTAGTTGTTTTAACAATATTTAAAAATAAATAACAAAAGCTATTTGGTTTTAATGAAAATTAAGTAGACCGCTTTTTAAATGAAATATCATTTCTTGTAAATGGCATTTTCTGTTATTTTAACTTACAAACATCTTAATTACGCACACTTTAAATCATGCCTCCAATTTTAAGGAAATGCAGACGACATGTGGTCCTATTCTCCATATAAATTGACCTGCCTAAACTAGTTCGTCAATTTCTTCCAGATATGTCTCTATATTTGCCGGCCTTTCCCTTTCCTTGAAATTGGGGTAGCGCATCACAAATTCGGCATGCCCGATTTTAATTTTTGTACTAGCTTTTTATTTTTTTTTTTTGTATTTAACTGTGAACTAAAATTCACATTAATTACGTGAAATTTAACAAGCATTTCTAAGAAATATAACAAACATAAGGATACAAATTTGTTTTCGAAGTTCATTCAAAAAATGAAAAAAAAAAAAATAAATCTAATTGTATCTTTTTAAAAACAAGCAATTGCTATTTAATAACCTTCAATCCGATTATATTCACTAATACCTCATACTAAAAGAAAAAACTAACGATTTTTTTAAATTTGGAAAAAAAATTATAAAATATACATGATTGTATTGTATCAAATAGTTTTCATTGCAATCGGAGTGAACCCAACAGCGGTGTTTCCATGTCAGTAAAAGGTATTTACAATGTTTAAAAATGATATGACATATTTACTAAGAAACAGCAAAAATATCAACCCCACTTGAAGAAAAAAATGTCAAAAAGATGTTGTTATAAAATTCTTCTGTTATTTGAATACTCTTGTCACGCATTTGTATGACTTTTATGTCAAGATTTCTTTATTTTTTCTAGTTATTATGCCAATGAACAGTTTTTAAGGATTACTCTTAGTAGTATATAGAATACAAAAACACAAAAATGATGAAATTTATTAACCCATTTTGTGAATTAAGAAATCGTATGAATTTTTTAACAAAAATTTGTATGCACAAAGACTTCAGCTCAATAAAGATTTTACTGCGCCCTCTAGATGACCGGCCGGAATTCTTCAACGAAAATTGGTATGGAACAAAGTCGTGAACAGATTAAAGATATTTCTGGATTTTTTTCTTTATTATCCTACCGGATATATTTGCAACTGGTCAAAGTTCTTTAATGGTTCCAGATTTCTTCAAAATAACATTTGTAGTTCCAGTACCCGAAAGTAATAAAGATTTTTAAATATTATGAATTTAATTTTTAAGAATATTTTTTTTTAATTTTTATTTTTTTAATATTTTTAAAAAAATCCAACATGTGTATTCCTTAATCAATAACACCCCATATTATCCCGGATTTGCTGTTATAGCTCAACCTTTATACTATCTCATACTTTTAACTGCGCTGTTTCTTAAAGTAACATAGTCGTATGACAATGCTAGCAGAATAAGAGTTAAGGTTTTATTATTTAATTTTTTTTTGTTGAGGAAGAGAAAAACAAAGTCCTTGAAAAAACAAATAGAAGTGGAAAACAAATAGGAAAATTGCAAATCATACCATTTTAAATTAAGAAATTAAAAAAAAATTAGGTAAATAGTTTGAGATAACAACAGAGAGGTAAAAACATATTTGGAAAATAGATATCAAATAGTAAAGGGGGTAATACCTTTAAAATGGTTAACAAATTGTAATGCTTAGTGAGAAAATCATTAAAAGATATTTGGTTATATAACTACATATATGGAAATGGGAACTAGTCTCTTATCTTATTACCTTAATAAAGGGATGGAACTACAGATTGCCAGTCGAAAGCTCTGCCGTCTGAATTACCACGACATGTAACGTTTGAAAGATAAAAAAAATAGAAATGACTTGCCGTACCCAATAATGCTTATGCGGCAGCATACAAAATATTGAGTTGAAAAATAGATCTTCCAAAAATTCAAAAAAAAATCTACAGCTTGATTTTTTGAAATACTTAAAAAATAGTTGCGATATACTCATGCATTACTATGTAATGACCTCTTCATTTTTTGCAATCATAAAGAAAAAAGGTACCGATACTTTATTACGTATTGCACGATTTAAAACCGCAAATTAATAATTGAAGATATTTTGCTAATCTATTTTTAGATACTTTATTTTATTTTATTTTGTTTTTTTTTTTTCTTTTTTTAACATAAGGTTAATTTGTGTAAGCTTGGACAACACTATCTAAACAAGTGAACGGTAATGATTCATTAGCGTTTTAAGGTATAAGATATCGTATTATATGCGTTGATAGGTCGGTGGTAGAGTTCTCGGCTGACAACCAGAAATTTAGTAAAAAATTTACTCACAAAACGGAAATTTGTGGTTTATTTGTGTCCGTTGCAGTTGGTTCGAGGTTATAATAAAATTTTACTATAAAATATAATTCAGTAATTATTAAAAACGTAAAAGAAGATGGGCAAAAATATGAGGATCAACGCTAAAGTGAATGCCACAACTTCGATCGGAGCGACTGGCTTATTATAATAATTATCTGATTATTAACTGATAATTATTAACTGATAATTATCAGTCTCATTCTGAACCATCATCCTCAATCACTCAGAAGAAAAACGATATAAGAAAATACTTTTTCCACTGTTGGTGAACTAATAACACCTACAATGTGCTTCTTCCATCTATTAATAGACATTATTAATAATTAATCTTACATTTAAATTAGGCAACAAGCTTTGCTTCCCAGCAAAAACATGGTATCAACTACTTACCAGGCTATTTACTCGCTTAATTACTTTTGTTCGCGATGTACAAAAAGTAATGGGTACTCATTATTTTTTGGCTGTTCGTGAGCGAAAGGGTAATGACCACCCATTACTTTGTGTTTTTTTTAAGCGAGAAGATAATGACCACTCATTACTTTTGGGACATCGCGCACAAAAGTAATTAAGTAATTAACAAAAGTAAAAAAGTAATTAAAAAGATTAAGCGATATTGATACAAATCACTACTTGTTTCAGACTTTAAAATAATGTGTTGCTGATATTGTTTTTAATAATAACCAGAACCAAAAACATCAATTAGGACAAATGATATGCATAAATTTTTTATCCCTTATACACATCGCAACGTTCTTCTTCGATGTTCCTAAAACCCCCAACCCCACCAAGTAATATAACATAACAGGGCTATGAATTTAAAAGTTTCAACTATTTCGCCAATTCTCCATCAAATGGCGAGCAAAAACTGTTCTAATAGGATTTTTACACTGAAACTCGTGGAAGATGTTGAAAACTTGAAACATGTATTTCCATTGGCAACATCTTGCATATTTCATCTGCCATTTATTCAGCTGTCAAAAAAATAAAAAAAAGACGCATATTTTTTGTTAAAAATAAAAATTAATTTAGAGAAAGCATAAATCATTGGAGTAGTTGTTGATTTGCAAGAACAAACCCGAATTTTGATGCAGTGCATTGAAATATTAAAGGTCATTCTGGAAGAAGATGATGATGAAGAACAATTTTTGGTAGACATAAGAATGAAATTCTTACATGTGCCGCTCATTTTCCTTTGTTGAATAATTTTTTTTGTTTATTTTCTGTAATGTCAGTTTGCTAGTGATGGCACAAAGAAAATCGATTTTTTTGTATTTTATTTTAGTGATGACACTTAAAATAACGAAAGATGTAAGATGGAACAAAATGAGAAAGGATCATCTTTTGTAGATGTAGAAAGATGTAGAATTTTTGGCCTATATAATTATTATGGGAAGATGTTAACATCTTTGCAAATTGATGAAAGATGTAACTTAGTGGAAAAAGGCTATAAGGTTTATCATCTTGCCCAATTACAGTGTTGCGATATTCCTAGTGTTGGCACCTTTGTACTCGTTTCTGTCTCCTTTCCAAAGAAAGCAACACCTTTCTTAGTAGAGAGAATTTCCTGAGGGATGCTTTTCTTAAAAAAATAAAACATTTTGCTATTGCATTATATAAATACTTTCAATAAGTACGATTTTGTATAAGTCTATGGTCTAAATTCATTGCATTTATACTTGCTGAATTATGTTTAAACAATTGGATTATTTTTCATAAATCAATGAAAAGAAATATTGTGTCCCAATTTTTATAAATTTTTAATGTAAATTATCATCTGTTATTGCTCTTATTTTATTTTTATTTTGAAAAAATTGTTTTACTCATTATAAGTATGTACTTATTTTAGTCCTAATTGGTAACAGTGATTTCAATAATAGTAGTAACTACTTACTTTAGTACTTTCTTAGTAGGGATTTTTTTATGTCTACACTCGTAAATTTTGAGTATCCATTTATCTGCAATGACACCAACTTTGAGTATCCTTTTACCTGCAGTGGCACCGCCATTTTAAGGTAATGTGTATTTTGGCCAAAGTGTAAGTACTTCTAACATTTATTTTCCTATTTTATTTCCAATTACCTGGTGATATACAAAAGATAAAAACCGCGTTTCTTTTATTGTTTTCTATCACATAACGTAATTTCACATACATAGATCATAGGGAAACCATCGTGATACTTTCATTCCTTTACAGAAAGTGCAATTAATTAGTAAATGAATTAAATAAAACATGTACATTAAGGCCGTCCAAAACAAAAATCGAATTCGCGAGTTTCACAACCCTACAAATATGCCATTATAGAATAAAATATGATCTGCCAAGAAATTTAAGAAAAAAATATTTATTTAGAGGAAGCACAATTGAGAAAAACTAAGTATAATTATTAGGATTGCGACTCATCAAATCTAACATATTTTTTGGCGTACATTACGAAATGTAATCAAAATTAAATTTGTATTCGCATATTTCGCAAATATTTCATACAAAAATTTTCCACTTTGATCAAGAAATTCGCTGTTATTATGTTCTGCACAAAATTATTTGTTGAATTATTATATGTCCACGGAATGTCTTCTTATATATTATCCTTTCAAAAATTAAAAACAACCTCATGTCTACTGAAAGCTCTTGGTAAGTAGATTTTAAAAGTACAAGAAGTTTCATTTTTTGATGACAAAGTTTTTAGGTAGTTAGGAAAATAGCGCAAAAAAATCGAAATTTGTTAAGTTTTCTTAAAACGCGAATATTTCAAAAATTAAAAATTTGTTTTTAATAATAAGGCATTACATCATTCAGAAGTTACATCATTTCAGAAAATTTGGATATTTTGACCAAGATATGTGTTTTTATCTATAAATTTTTAAAATATCGCGAACTACTTTAAAGTTACTATATTTTTTTTTTAATTTTGATCTCATATTCCTTTTATACACATTAATTAAGACTTTATTGGAAAATTTTTATTAAATTGTGGCGTATAGTTTGAAAAATAATTTAATTTAAAGTCAACCCTACTTTTTGTATAAACTACGCTAACGAGGAATTTCTAATTCTTAAAAGTTAACTTCTTGTGCTACCTCTAAATATAAACGAATTTTTCTGAATCCTAGTACAGGTAGGTTTTAGACATTAAGGAATAGAGGCAACATTGTGGAGATTCAAACTTTGATGTTTTTTTGGACGACTCTAATGTACTTATATATATAAATACGTAGTTAATTATACTAAAGTACACTGAAATTGTTACAAACTAAACATGTAACATAAGCAATTAAATTGCAATAACACACCTCGTAGTTACAAGTTTGCACAATTTATGAGTATTTTCCTTTTGCTAAGTACATATGCAGCTTAAATTAAATAATTAGCAATACAAACTGCAACAAAATTGGTACTTTTATTAAATAATTAATCAAAATATTTATTATAAAAATAATTAGTTAAATTAATTTTACTTAACAAGGAAAATACATTTTTTTTTCATAAAATACATACATATATTATTTGTTAACTTGGGAAAAATACGACGAAAAGAATGAATATGAAATCTGTTTATTTTAACCAATTCAAGAATATGAACTAATCAAAGTAAAAAAATTGGTATTTCAAATAGTTTTTGTTAAACTTAATGTTTCGATTTAATCCCAGCAAAAAAATGGTAGTCATTCTGTGACTATAACTTCTTTCATTGCTTCCTAAACTTCAGTTGGCATTCTTTTATGATTTTTTGGTGTTATTCCAAGGCACTTCCAAAAGAATTCATGTGTTCATATTTCAAATGCAGTCATCTGGATTTAAACCCAATGCATATCTTAAAAAATCACTCTTCATTACTTCTAAAGCATACATATGTTATAGTATATCGTATATTTTTTATGTTATAGTATATCGTATATATTTTAACATTTATTCAAATTGAAAAAATAGTTCGGATGAAATTTTTTTATTTTTTTATTAAATAATTTTTTATATTTTAGTTTAAAATTTCATGAGGGTTAGAATTTATGCAGTTTTGCAATTTTTATAAAAGTTTTGAAATATCAAGAAAAATAGATTTTTTTAACCTTTAATTGAAACTAGCTGGCCTATCATTTGCTTTTTTCAGCCTTAAATATTTATGACGACGCAATTTGTGCATTTTTGCATTATGTTTATTATTTCACACTACACCATTTCCAGTTTTAATTCAGAATTTATCAAAATAATTTTAAAATTGTGTAAAAATTATTTCAAATTGCCGAAAAATGTTTTAAAATTGTGCAAAAATTATTTAAAATTGTTCAAAAATATTTTAAAATTGTATAAATGTTTCCAAATTGTACAGCCAGTTTTAAAATTATCCAAAAATATTTTAAAATTTGTCTAAAAATTCATTAAAATTTTTGAAAAATGTTTTGAAAATAATTTTTCACTAATGCATAATTATTTATTTGTTTTAATAAAGAGTATTTTGATATCAATGCATAAGTTTTGCTTGTTTAAACTTATTTTTTCTGCATTCTTAGGAAATAAATTTTCATCAAAGCTTAAATATTACAAAGTATATGAACATTTTCCCCTCATGCATCAGAATATCTAATCATTGTATTATCATTGCTTCCTTATAGTAAAGTATGAGTAATGTTAGTAGCTATATATGAATACTTCCATCCTATGACACGCTAATGTTAAATTCATCGATGAAACCATCAGAAAAGAAGTGATGCCTTTGACATAGTAGTGTTGCTTTTATTGCTTCTTTGGCAGCTTCATTTTGGCTAGGATGTCAGAGGTGCATTGCAAAATAAACATTATACACTTTTGAAATATTCAACAAAATATGGCAGGTAATTTTTAAAAATGTGTCATATAAACACATTTAGGAGAAATTTAAATGAAAAATAATGATCATAATTTGTATAAAATTATATGTAAATTTTATTACATGTATATAGTATAAATACAAATGAATGCCATATGGTTAAATCCAAAAGACAAATTGTTTTATTTCGTAATAAAACAATATGAAATATTTGTTTAAGACAAACTACACAAATATGTATTTATATACATACATTCGCCATACTTACGAATACCAAAGAAAGGAATCTCTTTACGAAATTATGCGAAAGTAATAAATTTCATGACCTATAAAAACAGGAAGAGGGTGTAAAATGTACACTGTAAATTGTGTAAGTTAGTTAAATACATATTTGCATATGATGCAATATTTTCTAATTTTAATGTATTTAAGAAAATGAAAATTAATAAATAATATGAAATTAAATTTTAACTTGAAATACTCTTTTACATTTGCTGTTTAAAGAGGATTTGTTAAAGGATGGATTTGAAGACTTTGTAAAAATATCCATTAAAAAAATTATAAAGGGGGAAAGGAAAAATGCCAGCACACAGTTAACTAACGATTGAAAAAAAATACAAAACTTGGTTTTGAAATTTATCAATAAAATTAATATTGGATGAGACCTAAAACTCCAACCAACTAAACTATGGTAAATTTGTTATTGTAAGTTTAGCCTTATAAATAGTAGTATAATTTAAAAAGGCTATTTTGACCATTTATTATAATTTTGTTCAAAAAGCATAAAAATCGTGTACTATTGTGATATGAAAAACCGGTCGACCAGTTTTTATTGTCTACCCAGGTCTTTACCAGTCGTTCGGGTAGACCTGCCTACCTGGTTAATCGGGCTTTAGAATTTAAATTTTTAAAAAATCGATAATATTTCTTTTTTAATTGATAACGTATTTCTGCATATTTCGTAAACTTAAAATAGTTTGTAAGTCGAAATAAAAGAAAATACCATCTAAAAGTAATTATATTTCATTCAAAAACAGGTCTACTTTCTTTTCATTTAAATCAAATGGTTTTTGTTATTTATTTTTAAATGCTGTTTAAATAACTGGCATATCAGGAAAAAATAAATGTTAAAATATTACCTACCAATTCCGTAAAAAAATAATTTATTTATTAATTTATTTGAAATTGTTTCAGTTTTTTGTGTTTTTGCATGTATGGATGCATTCATTTTGTAGATTAAACACATTTTGTGTAAAGTTCTTGTAATATGAACAACACAAACAATTTAAATTTAAAAAAATTGGATTTTTTTTTTTTTTTTGAAACAGACAGCGAACAATATTTAAATTTATAATAACGGAAACAAATAAACCACAAATTTCCCTTCTGTGGGTAAATTTTTATTAAATTTAAACAAATGAAAAAATTATTAAAACTGGAAAAAATCGGTAAATGACTGTAAATCATTTTGAACAATTATATAAAAAAAGTTTAAATAAACATTTCCATGAAAGAAATGTATGTTACTTTATTTATTTAACTACAAACAGTAAACTACATAATATTCTGAATTTATACTACATAGTTATATATTGCATATAAAAGAGCAGCGGTTGAATGGTGTCTTTCTACCGTTGCTTGCAATGGGTTAACATTTTGTAGAATTAATATAGACGGAATTTTTACTTAAGATTAAACAAATTTATTTAACTTGTGGAGCAAAAATATTCCGAAACTGGCTCTTGTTTTTAGAAACTACTTCACTTTTCATACATTTGTATAAAATTGGACGGCCTTTTTCGGTCCCATGTACGGCGTTTTTATGCCGTGGTTGATAATGTGTTGAAATTTCGCAAAAATATTATAGGCGCAGTTCTGACTTAAAACCGTGAAATTATTTTCAATCTGTTGGCTCACAATGATCTGAAACCTTGCAGAAGTAATCATGACGTAATTCTGACTTGGAACTGCAAACATTTTCTTAAGTTGTTGAACAAAAATATTCCAATACTGGCTCTTATAAATGCCACCGTCCTTTTGTAAAAATATTCTACGTTATTCTGACATAAAGTTTATATAAATTGTGGAAATTTTTCTCTTATTTAATTAACAGGGTAGACCGGTCTCGATCGTAAAAAATGGGTAGATTGGTCGAGCGTAAGACCGGGCAATAGGGGGCTCTACTTGATAGTAAAAATTTTGGGAAGAAACCCTGTAATAAAATGTGCGAACTGGAAGGAACGTTGGATTACTTATTAGATATCCTGTATTGTGTGTATATTTGTTTCATTCTATCACGAAATAAAAATTGCGCTATGCTTGATGAAGCAAATGGAAAATCTCAACCAAAATATTGTTCATTTTAAAAAAAATTGTCAATTTTAAAGGTCTAACAAATGTTATGTAAGATATGCAAAGAAAGCTAATTTCTATGCCAACATTCTAAGAAGGATCGTTTTAGAACTAGTCCAGATTTTTTATTTTTATATCAAGTTGTTTAGCTTGCTGTGTTTTGAATAATAGCTTTGTTTTAAAGGACAGATTGTGCATAATAAGTTTTAAATATTTTTCTATATTAAAGTGTGCCCTAAATTACAGATTTTCGAATTTCAATGTTAATACCCGAATTACGAATTTTGATTTTATGTTAGGCATTTAGCCATGTCTAATCACGAGCAATGTTCTGAGTTTTTCAAAACATACAAAATTTTGAATAATTTGTATATATAAGTAAAATGTTATATGAAAATTATTTTAAATTTTGTAAATTTTCAAAACTCAGATAATTTGAACGCGTTTCAGCACGGTTTAACGGTATTAAATATATTTTTTTTTTAAATCAAATGAAGCAAAACTAAAGTTGTTAGCATTTAAATTCTTAATTTAAGAAAAAGCTCTATGACAACCTTGTGTAATTAAAAAAAATTTTATGCGATGGTTTTTACTTTGCTACTTTAATTCTTTCTATATTTTTCCAACTTTACTATGGGCTCAGGTAACTGCGGGTTACCTACCCTGATTAATTAAAATGTAAAAATAATTTAACACAGAATTAGCATTTCATGTGATGTGTGCGATATATATCAAAAGATTAAATAAATAATAAATTTGTAGATATTAGATATAGGGATTAACATAGCATATTTGGGAATAGTCATATATAGGAATAGCGTATTTAAGAGTAGCCAAGCGGCTATTCAGACAATCAGTACTAACTATCAGGTCTAACAATAAGGTTAGCCAGCTGTAGTATTGAAAATATATGTGTTCCGAAGCATGGCAGATTAAGAGTGTAGCCAACATAGAGAACACGACACGACACCATTTAGGCTTTTAAGGCTGAATAACGTCAATGGATTGCTACGATATTGCTCATAGAATACCGTGACAGTAGGTGAGAGCACTAGAATTATATTGGTTAAAGGGAACTTGGTAAGTATTCTTACCTGGTATTCAACGCTGAGGGCACATCTATTCCGAATGGGACATGCAGGCTCGGGGCCTTTTAGGGACTGTGGGGAGGATGCCAAGATCCTAGAATACAATTTTTGTGTTTGCCCAGCCTTTGAAAGAGATGGGGACGATAACCATCGCGACAGTAGAGAGCGTACAACAAGCCGACTTACGGGCTTAAGAGTAAGTCTAATTTTTTTTAGACATGTGAAGTTTGTGAATGTTATCGTCACTTCCGATACCTTCTTTTAAACATAACCTAGCTATTGAGTAAATAAGTCCATACCCTAGGGAATGCTCACTTTAAATTTTAGATTTCTAGCTGAAAGACAGGACGAGTTTTTCCTTTTTGCAACTCTCCATTAAATTTTTTTTTTTTTTAAATATTTAAATATTTTTACCTTCCTTCCATAAATAAAGAGTTATTTTTTACTAGTTTTTCGGTGTAAATTTTTTCCATGAATAGTGTAACAAACAAAAACGCAAGTCGCTTCCAATATTCTCGATGTTTAATTTGGACGCCTCAATTGTTATTTGGCACTTCCAAGTATGCGACGATCGTCCTGTATGGCGAATGCCCTGCGGGTTCCACTCTATAGCCTGTTTTGACATATCATCTGGTGGTTTCCGCATGGTGTGACCTATCCAGGACCATTTGCGCTTACGAATTTCTACTTGGGTCAGTTGTTGATTAGTTTCTGACCACAGGCGTATGTTGGAGATTGTTGAGGGCCAATACACCCGTAGAATCTTACGTAGACATTTATTTATAAAAACTTGTATGGCTTGTATGTCTCGTGTTGCTGCACAGGATTTAATTGCCCAAAAGCTTGTCGATATTTATTTATTCGACTAAAGATATCTGCAGTATGGCTTGTATGTCTCGTGTTGCTGCACAGGATATAATTGCCTAAAAGCTTGTTGAGCTTTATTTATTCGACTGAAGAGCCACCACTTTTGTAGAGTATGCCTCCAAAGTAGCAGGGTTGCTGGGCTTGAACAGTAAACCTTTGCTCGTTGTTTGCATTAATACGCATTGTTTTGTTTATCTATGAAAATTTTTGCTGTGTGAGAAATGTTGAAAATTGTCTTCAGCGACAAAGCTAATTTTTGGCTCATTGGGTATGCCAACAAACAGAATTGCCGAATTTGGTGTGAAGTGCAGCCAAAGGCAGTTCAAGAGCTGTCAATACATCCTGAAAGATGTATTGTTTAGTGGGGTTTGTGGACCGGGGGCATCATTGGAGTGTACATCTTCTTCCAGAACGATGAAAATCGCAACGCTATATTCAATAGAGTAAGGTACTGTGCGATGATTACCAACTTTTTTTCCCCCAAATTGGAAAAATTAGACGGTGACACATGCCACACGGCACGCGATAACATGAACCTTTTGAGAGGTGAGTGAGCAATTAATCTCACGTTTTGGAGCAGTCCATTGGCGCCAAGCTCATGCGATGTGAACCCAGTAGACTATTTTTGTGAGGGGTACGTGAAGTCTCTCGTGTACAGAGACAAGCCAGCGACAATTCGAGCTTAAGAAGACAATATTACAGCTGCCGAATTGCTGGAAAAAGTATGCCAAAATTGGAGCAAATAGATGGACCACCTACAGCGTAGCCGCGGTTAACATTTACATGAAATAATCTTTAAAATGTAAATAACAGGCATTCGTTTATCACTAGAGTATTCAAAAAACCGGCCTTTTGAAAAAACCGGTTTCGGTTTTCTTCGAAAAAGCGAATTTTAAAAAAACCGATTTCGGTTTTTGCAGAAAAAACCGGTCAACCGGTTTTTTCGGTTTGTTTTTATTTGAATAAAAAGCTTACATAATTTGTTAATTGTTTTTATTACAAACAAAAAAAAAAAAGAAATTTAATATATAAAGAAATAAAAAATAAAAAAATAGCATTTTTTGAAAAATATATTTATATACTATATTCATTTAAATTTAATTTTTTTATTGCATTTAATTTCACGATTTTATTTATTGGTTTTAATATTTTTTAATATAATATCTCAAAAATTAATATTATAAAACTATATTCATATCAAATGAATAGAGATCATTAAGTTTGTAAATTGGGTAAAATTAGGTACGTTAGTAATTTGAACGTTTAAAACGTTTGGCATTAAATGAGTTTTTTTAATATTACATTTTAAATATGTAAAAAGAAAATCTATTTTTCACTTCTGAAATAATATTTTAGAAATAATATGCAATTTAAATGTTTCGTTTTAAGACGATTTTTTTGTTTGCTTTTGATAAAGCTAGAAGTGGAAAATACGCTTTCACTAATAGTAGATGTTGGACAAATAGTCAAAAGACAATTATATAAATTTTCGAACTTTTCAGTTCTTTTGTCGCATTTATCAAGATATATGAAATCATCATATAATGATGAATGATTTTTTACAGTCTCTATTTTAGTATTTTGAATACTTAATAGTTAAGTCTTCATCCGAATCTATCAGAATTACATCTAAATCTTCATAACCAAAAAAACGATTATAAAAGTGTTCGGAAAAAATAAAAGAGGCCAAGTAACCCAATTGGTGATGTAATTGAAAAAAAAGGTTAATCGAACCAAAAAGACCGGTTTTCGGGTTTCTTCGAATTTACAAAATATTCGAAACCGATCGGTTTAAAAAAAAGAAACCGGTTGACCGGTTTTGGTTTTTGAATATTTTTTGCAAATTTTCTGTGTTTTTTTAATTTTTAAAACCCAAACGGTTAAAAATTCTCCCTTTACTATCAACTTACAGACATAAAATGTTTTTGAACTGTAACAACACCACCAAATCTGTTTTCCCCCTTCAATATACATAAAAACATTTATTTGTGCGTGGTTTTTTAGTTGTCATTACCAAAAACTTTATTTGCGTCAGCTGCTTGAAAATATATCTGTGACTTTTCAGAAGTCAACATAAAAGTTTATAACTGTGTGGTTAATAATTTCTTTTAGTTGAGCAAAAACAAAACTAACTAAAACTTCTATAACCCAATAAGCAAAGGAACTATACAATACCGTTGATAATATCATATCTTATGAATGTATTTTTTATATCGGTTTTGAAATCATAATTTTTGAAAATAACTGTATGTTTTTCAATTTAAAATGAAATTCAAACAAAATTAACATACATAATTTTGCAGTGTTTTTAAATCTTCCAATATTAGCTTTCATGTCTTTCAATATTATCTGACATCTAATTTAAATTAACGTGGTGGTGTTAGCTTTATTTACAATTAACACTTAAAAAATGTATGCTCAACATGAATTTTGGGCATAGCATTGTTACGTTTGACAAAGAACCATAAGGGGAAATTTAATTTTTATAAAGAGAAATAGTTAATGGCAATTTCTCAATTTTAGCATGTTGGCAAAAAATCTTCGCAACAAAGAGAATCATGGGATGATTAGTTTCACTAGTAAGTATATACTTTATGCCTTAACTACACAGATGAGTAGTTAATCAAATTACCTATTGTAGTTAGAAAATTAGGTAGAAAATGTTTTCGATAGCTTTTTCTTTAAGTATTTTTTTTAATGTCAAAAATGTGTTTTGCACAGTGGGATTTTCTTTAATATTTTTTTAAGAAAGGTTAGGTCTTTTCCTTCAAGAGCTTTGAGGTCGCTTAGTGGGATGCGACTTGTGTATCTATCAAAAAAAACGTTAACGCGAAACAAGAGTTTTTTTTAAATTCTTGACATATGCGTCATTTTGGTTGAAGTGTACTTTATCGGGCGTTGCTCAATCAAAAAAATATAATCACTTCTGGGTGCTTTCTGCAGCCCCAAAATCCAATACGCGTAGTAACATAAAGCAGTTTATTTTGAAAGATAAACAAGTCGTTTTCAACTAAGCGACAATATAGATCTTAAAGTAAAAGTCCTAAGATTTCTTGAAAAAATTTAAAAAAAATCAAGAACATATTTGACTTCGTCGAAAAATTTAATTTTTTTTTTATATTAAAAAAAAAAGCTATCGAAAACTACAACAGGTAATTAGTTATATGTATCCAAAACAGGGATGTTTGACGAAAATGTCAAAACTCAACACCCTCCAACTCGGAGAGACCTTGACCGATAACGTTGAAAGTTTCATAACGATCGCAAGACTTCGGTCTTAAAATTTCTTACACTTGAGATAGTTTCCCCCTCATGCATTATTCAAAATTTTAGCAGAAGAGCTTTATAGCATAATCAAAATTAGCGAGACTTGTTAAATTGATATATTTTAAGTGTGACGCAAAGCTTTTCTTTATAAATCACCATAAAAATCGCCCGTCAATTCAACAACTAAATCGCCAAACGTGTTAGAAAATTGCCATATCTGTCAAACCTGATCGTTAATGATGTCAGTCTCCAAAAACTTGGCATCGAAGTAATATCGTTTTAATATCGCAACAACATGGCTTGGTTTGACGGGAAACTAATTGTGTTCAACAATTTTTTTAACCCAATAATTTTTTAAGTACGAGTATACAAGTATATATTTAATGATATATTTATAGCCAAATACATAGACATTCTGTTGATTTTATAACGGTCTTATAAATCATATGAACATGTATAACAACAACAAATTTGATATACATATAAAACTGTCAGAATCAATAAAATGTATATGCATAAGACTGTTAATGTTTAAGTACAAATCGATAATGAATGACCATTTTATTAAAAGTGTACCTGAGGTTTCTCATTACTGCTTGTAATTCCAGCTCTTTGCCAAATAATCATTAAATGGTTCATAAAAATTAAAAACTACATGCGGATTTTCTGGTGCCGTCTAGACTAGTTTTTATTGGCAAAAGTTTATTGTTTAGGCTAACTGATGATATTATAAATATTTTTTAAATTTAATTATTTTTTACTTTATACATATTTAAAATTAAATGCATATCATAAATTACAAAACAAAATGTGTTGAGATAAAAATTTCATTTAACCCAACATTATAAAGATTTATTACTAACACTTGTACATTAATGTATGAAATAAAAATTATTTTAAACATTTCCCCTATACACACTTATATACTGAGGTAAAAGATAATGTCATACAGTGTTGCCACTAGATAAATTGAAAGTGACTCTTGAAGGATGATAAAATTACACAAACATTTTAAAATCTCATATGTATGTCTAAATAATTAATAATTTTATGATCTCAGATGTTTTCTCTCTGGAAAATTTCTGGGAATCTTGGTGATTTTTTTAAGAAAAAAATTTATAAGAAAATCATAAATTGTTTTCTATGGGGAAAGTTTTTTTAAAACTGTTTTCTTTTCAATACGGAAAATATTTTAGGAAATGACGGCTTCAATTGAAAAACTTGCTTAGAATTTAAGAGGATTTCTGAAAGATTTTCTACAGAAAATAGTTCTCAGAATTCATCAATTAGTTATATTGAAAACAGTCCTTAGAAAGTATAGCATTTTTTAGGATTACGTCTTTAGAATCTGACCCTTCTGAAAACAATGAAACAATTTTTCAAATTCTGAACATTTTTGTGCCATAGAATCTAAAAGATTTTTATATAAAATATAGTTTTCTGTAGAAAAAATTATTTTACACATGCAAGTAAGTACACACAAAATGGCAACACTGGTGTCATATAAAACAAAATGTTATGAATAAAATTAGGTTAAATAAAAAATCAACTTAACCTACTTACATAATGTTTTACTTAAGATGTTGATGAGACGGCATTAAGGATGATGATGGTGATGAAGATGATGACAACGATTATAATGAAGTTAGGGGAAATTAACAAGTAACATTTTATTATAATATTGGTGAAAGGTATGAGAAATTCTACTTTTATTTAGCATAATTTAATAGTTTACATTAGGGTGTCCTGATATTGGTAATTTTTATGTAATAGGAAAAATATCAGAAAAGACTTCGAATAGTTCACTACCCGCGCTTGAAGTTGGTCTTTGTGGAGTTTTTATTTTGAAATTTTATTTATAAGCTTACCAACAAAATGGAGCTCAAACTTTTGGCTATCCTGGGCATATCTGATTTTATATTATGGGGTAGATATTTAAAAGAGATCCATTGAATACCTTATGTTCACCACAACATAATTTAAAAAACTCGTGTTAAAATATTAGATCTGAGCATATGTCTTTAGATCTAATTCTACACTCACCCAAAAAAGTCTGCAATGGCAACTGAAAATTTTGCTGGTATTACGGTTTCCCGTAACATTATATCTGATGAGATAAATCAGGCGCTAAATCTGATCAGATCTGGCCAAAAACTGTAACATATGATATATCTTATCGTATATGATCAGCTGTCCTAACATATGTAATAAGATTCAATTATATACAAATAGATATTACGTCCTAAAATTTACCAGTAATTTACCATGGCACCGTCTTCTTTAAACCAAATGTCGGTCATATTAATATAGACCAATTTAGGCCGAAGGGACTCTATTTACATGTCGTGATGGCGATCGCCAGTGCCAGTGACTGCTTGACTAGCCTCAAAACAACCGCGAAATATTCATTATTTTTGAAATATTTTTTTAACAATGAAAACGTTTATTTTCTCAGAAACACGCAATTTGAATATTTTGTAGGCCTATTTTATCCCACAAACTTTTTCTACACTCTGAACGACACAAAGGACCCAAAATACAGATCATGCAAATGATCTGCTATTCTCATAAAATCTCGACTTGTGCAACCTTTATTGTTATTTCTTGTGAAAACCCAATAAAAAAATCTTTGACAATAAATCAATTTATTAAACAAAATATCTTTAAATACTTAATTTGTCCAATTGAATATGAATATATTTCTTGAAACTATGTATAAGCTACAAAAATATTTATTATATTATTATTTAATTTCCTTTCCTATTTCCAGTTCTTCTGTTCATGTTACATTTATTCTCCACATATTATCTTATTTGAAAAGTTATAAACAACAACGATTACCGCAAAATGTATGTACAATTTTACCAAGCGGAAAAATTCTAAATGAGTCTAATGTGACTCTTCCTTATAACTAATTTGTTTATTTCTGTACGTACGAGCAGGTCTGTATGTACTGCCTACAGTTGTAGTAGTATCACCAAAGCGGATGTTTGTAATTTTATCTAAAATATTCCTTATTTTTTTTTTGACGACAAAATTGTAAAGTACAAGAAGGCAGCCAACAGCAACTTAGAGAGAGAACGAGAGAGAGAGAGAGTTGATGACAAATATAATATAAGTGTTGGAATAGATTTTTGTTTTTCTGGGTAAATAAAGTTAAATTTAGTTTTGCTTTTTTGTTTATCTAGCTGGTGTGTGAATGTATATTTATGCACATATGCAGTAAAGGAATATTTGCAACAGCTTGTGGTTTATGATAAAAAGAAAAACATACACTAAACTATTTTCAGCTGTCTTATTTTAAAGTGATACATTCGTATGAAAGTTGGTTTGTTTTTTAAAGAGACCCTTGACAATAGCAGCAAAGTTAAACAGTCGAACAATAGTTAGCACCAAAGTTGCCAACTCTATGTCATATAAAATAAAAACCCGTGGATATCTCCAAAGATGTAAAAACTTGAATATTAGTTTCCATAAACTCATCCCATTTATTATTAGAAAAGTCAAAAATGAATACCCAGCCAAGATAGTATTGGAAAACCAATTTTGTCCTGTAAGAAATAAAATACACCCTTTAAAAAAAATAACTACACAGCAACTGCACTACAGAGCATAAAATAAGGCAACTTAAGGGTAAGATGTACTTACCTTTAGCTTATCGGTTACTTTTAGCTTAAAGTGTACTTAGCCAGTGACCACAGACTCTGAAAGCTTTCAAAGAGAATACCTGATAAGAGTACGAGAACTTATCTCTCGAATTTCTCTCCAGAACGATAGAAAATGCCGTAAAAAGAGGCCAAATTATCAGTATTAATGACGATGCCCATTTGACCAAAATAGTCTTTAAAATAAATGGAGAAAAAGTTAAAGGTCCAAATAGACATTTGAACATATCTTAATTATCTCGTTTCATTTTAAAGTTATAGAAATAAGAAATATCGTTTGAATATACCCAATAACATCGATCAAGCCGTAAAGAAATTTTAAAATTTGTAATTATATATTTTTATTTGTAATTTATAGGGTCTTAAATATAGAAGTTGCTTTTAATCAACGGCGATGTAAAATATGTTAATTATATTCCCATAACAGAAAGGCAACTAAAATTAACAATACAGAACAAAGAGTGCTAATAAATAGAAGAAAATAAAACTCCAATTATTTTTGTATTTTTCACATTGACCTTGTGTAAATTTAAAGTAAATTGTCATTTAGTCAGATTATTATTGGTTTAACCCATATTCCAAAAAGTCATTATCGAGAAAAAAAGGTTTATATATGATTTTTTTTTTTTAATTTTTGAATGTAAAATTGCAGATTGACCGAAGTAGATACTGTATATCGGAGTCGGAACGAAAATTTCTACATTATACACAATCAATTCCAAACAAAATTTTTTCAAAAATATTCATTGGGTTAAACCAATAATAAGCTGACGATTGCAATAAACTGAATATATTTAATATTCTTTCCAGGGATTAAGATAATAACAGCAATAAGGCATTTAAATTTTTGTGCATATGCTCAAATGTGAAATTTTTTCTTAAATAGGCAGGTAAAATTAATCCTCGCTTAAGGGGATAGCCTATGTCAGAGCTTTCAAAATATCAAAAAAAAAATCTTCTTTCATAAATTAATAACACTTTTTCACAAAAATATTATTAAGAACAAAAATCGAAGGGTATTCAAAGTTATGCCTTTTCGAAGACGTATACTTCGGTATTTGTTTTTGTAACAGATAGCTTAGCAAAAAGAAAGCTTTAAATTAGTTACATTGTACTTAAGGTCTTGTACTTTGGTATAGTTATGTTGGTATAGTTACGATGGTAATGTTCGATTACTTTGGATTGCTTAAAGACAATCTGACAATTAGTTTAAACAAATAATTTAAATTATGACAAAGTTCAACATCAAGAGGTGTGTTATAATAAACTTTTAGTAAAATTAGTAGTAAGAAACTAGTAGTAAGAAATATAAAAATATAATTATATAAAAAAGTACCAGAATGAAAAAGTATAAAAACAGTAAACAAACACAAACGGATTTTTGAGTAAAAGTTGTAGGGATAGTAAAACAAACAGAATTTAAAATCTGCTAAAGTGTAAGTTAAAACTGGCAACTTTTTTAAAGTTTAGTACTTAATTACAGTTATGGATATCAAATTTATGTAAAAATATCTGTGGAAGGGGAAATCAGAACTTAATGATTCTTTGCAATCATTGAAAAATTGATTGCTTAAGAATCACTTTCATCTTTTTCGATATTACACAATTACACGAAGAATAAAGTCTTATAAAGTCAGGTACTATGTGCAGCAGTGTATGACGGGTTCAAATCCTGCCAAGCGCATTGTTTTTGAAACTCAAATTTTTATTTAGAATTTTAATTATTTTTACATATTTTTTTAATAATTTTTTATTTTTACATTTTTTTGTGATCTGTCAAATTTTAAATCAATTTATATCTTACTTAAAGCCAATCTTTTTATCTAATGGATCTGCCATTTTTCCATTAGATCCATTGCTGGATCTTATTTGATCTTTCATTTTTCGGATCAATTTAGATCATTCTAAATTGCCAAAGATGTTGCTGGATCTAATTTAGTCTGCCAGTTTTCGAATCAGTTTAGATCCTTCTAAATCCCAAAATATATTTTACTGAATCTAGTTTGACCTGCTGTTTTTACGATCAAATATAATCAGCTAGATATTAAAGAACATTAAATTGTATATAATTAAATATTGGGCCAGATCAACTCTTTTAAGTCGAGTTATCTTAATGTTTACTATTTTCCGATAAAAAATATAACAGGCCACAGCTTAGTATAGAATTTAGTTGTAATACGTTCAATTACAGATATTTTACTGCAAACTTAAGAAATAGCGAAATTTTGTCCGAAATTATTTTTCGATTTATTTGAAACTTTGCATATAATATTTGTGACCAACCGGTAGGAAATGGCTGAATTACGTCCAATATATTTTAAAATAAATAATGTATATTTCTTGGTTGATCGAGTTTGGGTCATATTTTTTATCAACAAGTTATATATTTCAAACACACTACATTTATTTAAATCACACAATAACACATTTTCAGAAAATTTGATGGTCCGGGTTTGAGACTTTGGAACGCAGATTATGAATGTGGTCTTAGAATTCTTAAGTTGCTTATAGTTTAATTACCATTTTAAAACCCGTTTTTGTAGGCAAGTTAAATATTTTAAAAAATTTTTAGCAAAAACATACAAAATTGAAAATGTGCGGTATAAATTCCGCACATTAGTTTAATATATCACACGTTAGAACAAAAGAGGTAATATTCCCTATACTTGTATTTAAATTAAACTTTTTAACGATTTTATTAATAAATAATCTTCAACAAAAATATGCTCAAAGTTTAAATTTATATCTTAACTAAATTCCACAGGTTACCTAATTTTTGAAAAAAATCCCCTACTGCTTTAATATTAAAAAACAATTAAATAAATCTAAAAAATAATTGATATTTTTATACTATAAAAAAATAAGGCGTCTAATGAAATTAATTAAGTTGAAAGTGAACAAACATCATGTGCATTATTTTGCAAATCCATAAACCATATCAAAAATTATCCACAGTTTCCTCAAGAATATACAATAAAAAAAAATAAATTTAAAAGCAAAAACTAGGTTTTTGGTAAAAACCAATTAAAATTTATATTTCGCTAGTCCGATGCATTTTTTGTGTTGTACTGTGTAATTAATAAATTTAATATTGATGTATAATAATAGATTATTCGACTACTAATTTTTTTTTCTCTTTCAGGTAATTTTTGGAACAATATTCAAAAGCAGTAAGTTTTTTATATTATCTTTTATGTTATGTGATCTATCAAAACTCCAACACACGTAAATTTTTTTATCTCCTCAACCAGAATCCATTGTCAGAACCCCGATATTTTGGAAAAAGTTCAAAATTGTTATACAGTGTTATTTAACAGACATTGAATTTTTAATTTTTCGTCCAACTAAAAATATAGACAGAATTTTAGCTACTAAAAAATCAGTGGCTGCAACTTAACGATACAGTTCACCAGAACTTGCAGCAGTTAATCTGATATTTTCTTATTACTTCTCGTTCATAGACAAGAATTTCTTTACTTTACAAAATTTTTCAAATTTTAACATTTTTATATATCTTTCAGCATGTATTTTTACGAGTGTAGCAATAACTGTTTTCGGAATTTATACCCACAAATCTAAAAATCGAAATATATAGGAGCATACATGATCATACATGGGCCTGTATATGATCATACATGGGTATACATGGTCATATACGTCCATACATTGTTCAATATATGACCATACATGATCTCATATATGATCATATATCTTTGGATCTGAAATTTGAGGGTATATGGACGTATATGATCATATACGGGTATACATGAATAATATATGAGCATGTATGATAATATATGTACATATATCACCATATACCCTCAAATTTCGGATCTGAAGATATATGGTCATATATGAGATCATGTATGGACGTATATGACCATGTATGCCCATGTATGATCATATACAAGCCCATGTATGATCATGTATGTTCATATATATTTCGATTTTTACATGGGCAGATACAATTTTATGAAATAATATATTGTAATTTTCACTTGTCTTATCAATCTATTTTATACCAATCGGAACAGTAGTTTCACTGTGAGTCCTCTAAGCTATACGAGAACCAATAAAGTGCCGATTCTACATTTTTAACCGTATGTTTTATTATAATTCGGGGTTTCATAAAGAAACTAAATTTCAGTTAAAAACTGACCTAATTTTTCTTTGTGTTTAACAAAATTTTTGCTTTTGAAAAAATATTAATAACGTCCTTTTACATTTTAGCTTGTTGTATAAATTTATTATAATTGTTTTTGTACAAAGGCTAAAATCTTGTTATAAACTTACAAACATTCAGCTTATTTATATATAATCCTTACAAAAAATATAAACTCTACGATTTAAAATGTTTTCTAAACTTTTTAAAATGTATCTACAAATTGATATTGACGAGTGTTTAATTTAAATATTGTTCTTTTTATTTAGGTCTTCAAAATCAAAATGCAATTCTTAATTTCAATTTACATTCATTGTAAATACTTCATTTTATATGCATGACCTGTAAATTTGTTCTATTCTTGTTTTTTACTTCACTTTTTTTTTCTTTCTCAAGTACTTTAACAAAACGATTTTTCATACTATTTTCTATTTAGCTTTCTGGATAGGGGGTTCTTAAATGGTCATACATATAAAATAAGTTGAGATCTTTTTTTATTTATTATGTTTATAGTACATTTACAATCAATAGTAATGTATTCATTTTCATTCTTTTTATTGAATCTCAATAGCAATCAAAATTTGAAAAATAGCAATTTTTTTGTTCTTTACCAACTTGTTCTTTAATATTGACTTCAATTTATTTTGCAAATAAATAATTTTTTTTTTATAAAGCTGTAAGGTTTAAAGTGTATGCATTGTAGGTTGGCCCTTAGGTGGTATTTGTAAATAGAATTCATTTGCATATTATGTGTTAAGCATACAAAATGAGGTTAAGAAATCCCGAGTAAAAGAGTTTTTATATAATCATATATGGCTTTATCTATTACATGGTATATACATATTTTATCCTATAAAATTAAATATTACATTGTATATAATTAAATATGGCTTCTACAGGACCATAGATATACACACATATATGACTTACATATAACCACATACATTTATATATACTAACACACATATTTAAGATATCATAAATGATACAATATTTAAAAAAAATGATATGGCTATTTTTTTAATTTTTTAACGTTTTTTATTAAACAATATTACATATATTAAATATAATGTTGAAATTTATCTGATACAATTCAATTTACCATTTTGTCCTTAAATATATTGCTGGATCTAACTTGATCTGACATTATAAGCTCCAAATATATTGGAGCCATTTTCTGGTTCAATTTGGATCTTTATAAATAAGCTAATATGATGCTGGATCTAATTTGATCTGCTATTACAGCAGGTATTAAATAATATCAATTTAGATATTGCGCCAAATAATTATTTTTACTCGGGATTACACAAAAAATAATGAAAAATTCTATGATGAAAAATATGTTTTAATATTTATAGAAAAGAAATGAAGTTTGTTGTTTTGCAAGTATGAATTAATTTATTTTTGTTGAGAATCCTAAAGAAAACTTGAAAAGATTTGTAATTACGCCATTTTGTAACATATCTCTATACATATTTATAGAAATTAGCCTTTGTGAGTTTTAATATAATGCACTGATACCAATTTTTAAATAATTACATTACGCCTGCGATACACTATTTAAAAAAAAGTACATGGGACGAATTAGTAATTTAATTTATATATACATATTTCAACAATTTGCAACGAATATTTTTTTTTTTTTTTAATTTTATTAAACATATAATTACAAATTATATCTTAATACCCTAACCGAGCACTAGCAACGAAGGCTTTTGGCTCGTTGCAGCGAAAACAGACCAGAGCCTCTGGTGGGAATCGAACCCACGACCCCTGCACTGATAAACTAACACGCTACCAACTATCCTACCGGGGTGCTCAAGCAACGGATATTGTATCTGTTAGATTGTGTATTACCTTACAATATTTTAAGATTGTACACTTAAAAATCTGATACATTACAATTTCATTTGTTGTGTTTATTAAATGTTTTGTATCATGACTAATCAGTTTCAAGTGAATGCTAGTTTTTCACTTTCTCCTTGTTTCTATAAATATATAATTACTTTTATTCTTCTTTACTATTTAATGATTTACAACATAAAAATACAATGAATTATTCTCTCCGTAAATCTTTTTTGAATTAATTCGCGAAAAAATAATTCTTTTTGTAAAGCAGCTAGTTGATTCAATATTTTATAAATTAATTTATTAAATCAGACATAAAATCATAGTTGATTAATCAATTTCATTTGAACCTTTTTTGATTCAATTGAAACAAATTATTTTAAACGTGATTTTTCGCGAATTCAAAAAATATTGATTTGATTTGCGAATTAAAACAAAATAATTAAACCTTGAAATTGACCTGCAAACCTCGCTTAGTTTTTCAGATATCCGCCATTTTGTAAAATGTCCATTTTTTGGGCAAAACGGACAAAATTTTTGCTCTAACAGAGTATTAATATACTGCGATAATAAAAATAGGCTAGTTCCGGAAGACATCCCGAGCAATCTATTTTTTATAAAACAGCCACAGGTTGATCCATTTTCATACAAACGAATTGGAACAGGAAAGGAAATTTGTTTTATCGAAGTTTGTTAATTTATATTATCCAGAAGGCATCCCGAGGAGGCTGTTTTATAAAAGTTCCACGATTCCCTTCGGGTTTAAAATTAAACTAATTGTGATTTAAAAAAAATATTTTTATTTGCGAATCAAATCATATTCTAGTATTAAAATATTTTTTTTTTTTTGATTCGCGAATGAAATCAAAATTGATTTGATTCTTTGATTTAAAATAAAATTATTTACATTTAATTATTTTGTCTGATTTATAAAAAGAATTATTTAAATCAACTTGATTCTTCTTATAAGATAATTATAGACTTATGGTAATAAATAATTTAGAAAAATAAATCTGAAAAATTAATTAGCGAATTAATTAGTCAAAATTTAAATCAGATTTGAAAATTGATTTAAGGAATTTAATTTTTAAAGGTCATTATTCGAAATATGAAGAAAATTAATTAATCTGTTATTCGGGTCGATTAATCGGAAAAACTGGCGTTTAATCGTTAAATGCAATATAAAAGTATATCTTTCTCCAGTAAGGACACAGAGTGCTCAAATAAACCCTTAAATCTAAAACAGAGAAATGCAGAGTATACCGTGTTTTACAGCAGAGAAATTATTGTAGACAATTTTATAAATAAACCGGAGCTGCCTTAAAAGACTATTTAATAAATAATTCTTATAAATATTGTATTGTTTTTGCGAAACTTACAAAGATTGACAGAACTGTCGCTGCAATTTTAAAGTTAAAGAGGTTTTACCATATAAAAAAATAAGCTCAAAAATCCTCGGTCTCTATAAAACTTTTGAAAACGCATATTCCTGCCAGGTCCTTACCTAGTAAATTGTAACGATTTCTTTTTTGACAAATCAACTTTTTTTAGTTCTTAAACATTTTGTTATTTTCAATTGAAAACAATTTTAATGTGTTGAATAATAACTGTAAATATAAATAAATAAAAAAAACAACAACGTCATAGTTCTTTTCAGAAAAATACTTAGCCACGTGATCGATTTATTGGAACAAAATATGCATTTTTATATGTTTTGTTTAATAACTGCCTATTCTGAAGGTTTTAGCTTTTATAATATATTATGAGGTTGAAATAGCTTTAGAATTTAAGAATTTTTAGGTGTGAAGTATTATTTTTCAGACCCTATGCTCAGGTTTTATAAGACAATTTATAGTTTATCCTCCACTTTCGAAATTAAATATCTACCATATTACATGAAAATTGTAAACTGTTGTTACAATTTGGTAAACAAACGATATGTTAAATTTTATAATTTAACAGTTTGGTAAGTAGTGGTAATCGTCGCTCTTCTTATAGAATCTGGGAGCTAGATGTGTTTCTAAGAACGACGTGTTGGACAACTTCTTGCCTTACATAATCTATTTTTCTGTCGGTTTTAACACCGATATTTTTTGTTTGAAATTATTTCAAAAGTAACCAAATATTCCTAGAAACACTTCTGGATCTATTTCTAGTTAGTTATATTGTATCTTATTATTTAAGTTAAGGTTAAGGGGTTCTGGTTCCATGGCATTTGTTTTTACAGAATATGTTGTACAATAAATTTGGTTGGGAATCTTTTTTAAAAGGAATTCCTATTAATAAAATATTAATTTTCTGTGATGACATCGAAATCAAATGCAACCTTGTCTTGAAATTTTTCGTAATGTCAAAATAACAAAATCTTTCGTTTAAACAAGTTGTTGTTGTTTAAAGCAAATTGGGCCACCTTCCCGGTATTTGCTCAATTGAACTTAAATCAAATTATATGTCGCAAACCCGATATTTGCAAATTGGTCTATATTCTGCAGCTAGAATTAATTCAGTCAGATTTACCTTCCATAGAAGTGTTCTATTAGAATTAGGCTTACATTGTATTTAGCTACACAAAACCGTAGATATTTGGTCGAAATTAGGGTTATGCTTTTTATATTGAACCATATAAATCACGCTTCCGGTATATGCTTTAATAAACTTTAATTAAACTGAAGGTCGAAAAGATATCGTAATGATATTTAATGGAATTTATTTGTGAAATTTGGCTTTTTAATATTATATAGGAACGTGTAAAATGCCCGCAAATTTAATTATATATAAACATAATCCACCTACAAAAAATTTTCGCCAATTTCGTTAAAATTTTTCTTTATGTTTTCTGCCCTCCTCATAATTTGAAATTTGACCGTTAAAAAAATTTTTTCAAGAGATAATATTGGTTGGCCGCTGCCAACAGGCTTAAAAAATTTATTGCATACATGCAAAGAAAAGATCACTTTGATCATAATATTATTCCTAATGATGATAAAATTGTTCTAAATGAATATAATACGATATGATCAGTCGGGCAAGAAAATTAAGGGGGTCTACTTGTTTGGACGTGTGAATTTTATCTGTTTTTAAAAATCTTGTTAAAGGAAAAGGCAAAAGATTTTTTTATTCTGTTTTATGAATTTTTGTTGTTCATTAAAAAAATATACAATATTAACAATTTGTCAATAAGTATGCTGATCGAAAAGTTCTCGGCCTCTAAAGTCTTCCAAAAAAATGTGTATTGTTGGTACGCTGCTTTCTGGAACTTACGGATATCTGAAAGCAAAACTGATAATGTGGAATTGGTTATTAAAAATGGCTTTATCGTCCCATGCTCAATAATAAAAAAAATTATTTATCAAAATGGTGGCCGTTTGAAAATATAAAAAACAAATAGTAAAAAATATTTTTTCCAGATGATTGAGCATTGGATAATTCTGCATCGATTAAGCCCTATAGCATTAAAATGGGTTTAATGGAGCTTAAAAAAACCTGCGTACCAGTGAAAAACGCATTTAAGTATTAAGTTCAATTTTCTGGCGCACAATAATAAGCAAACATATATCTTTTTTGATGCAATACTTACATAAGCTAATCTCCAATTCAATTTCAACAGCTTATATTTGAATGACCAATGAACCGAATCAATCATTGTAGGCTTTAAAGTAAAATTAATAAAAAAAAATTAACTTTATCATAGGGCCGTGTTAACACGACTTCAATTGTGTAACGTTTTTTCAAAGTTATTTTTAAGGTTATATCATATAACAGAATTTAACACATTTCTACCAAGCGCATGGCGAAAAGTATAGAGTTATTTAAACGTGTTAATAAAGTGCTCAAATATCCAACTGTTTACTTTATTTAATTCTTCTTTTTACCATTTAATTATCCAGTTGGTTGTATATTTGCTTAACATAATTCCCATTATAGTTGTAACCAAACAATTAATTAGACGTATAATATGAAAGTCATGCTCTTATAAATGAAAATGTAATTATTACTTAATGATAACAAGAAAAATACAAGAAACAAAATAAATTCTATGGATAAAAATATTACAACAATGTTTCTTTTTCGCTTAATTATCTCTATAAAACATATTTTGTTAACAAAACGTATAGTAGTTTTTCAAAAGAAAGAAAGAACATTATTATTTGGTTGTTTTATTCTTAATTAAACAATAAAATAGAAAAAAAAATCACTAAAATTCTTAAAGAAGAAAACATGGTTCCAAGAAAGAATTAAGTAACTATAAGTCCTTAAGATTAGTATGCTGGTTTGTGTTGAATTCTGTTAAGTTTTGTTAAAATAATACACAAGAGGGATTTACTTTTGTGTAAAATTTTCTAATTACTTTAGTTGTAAACTTTCAATCGACGCTGTTTAATTAAAGGCATTCAGATTTTTCTAGATCTACGAAGTATGATCAATCCACTGACGTACCATTTAATGTGCGGAGGTGTTCTCTGAACACATTAAAATATATTTCATATTTTCGTAAATTTGATATTTTTCTAATTTTTTCCAGGGTTTATACTATTTCTGCGCAACAGTCATTTACTGTACACGGTTATAAAAATGTGCTATAGTTAATTCTGAACGACTTAATAAAAAAATGACCCAATAGTAGAAATTTGGATGAGAACACATGCATATAAAAAAATTTTATTCGCATGCAGTAAGTTTGAGCAATAGAAAAAGTTCTTTAGTTAATATAGCAATTCAAAACAACGAAAAATTTAAAATAGCAACCTGTTCTGGCATTGGTCCTTGTAAAAAATATACGTATTTTTAGAGGGGGAGGACTTCCAGTGGAAAAAGTTACTCCACGTCCCCGGACCAATCTCATTGAATTGGCAGAGATATTTTACCAGAACAATTTCCTTAGCTGGTTCTACCATTTAAAATTCAAATTTCTGGTTTTATTGGAAAGGTTGAACTTTGTCATTTATGAATGGAATACAATATCATTCATATGACTACCACGACTGGCTCCGCAGTACCTCATCCGATCAACCCAATTTTTCAGTACATTTTCGATTGTTTCGGCTCTCTTCAATGGTTACTTCGATTTCATGTTCTCTGGATTGTTTACGAAACATTTAAACTTAATGGCTCCCCACAGAAAATAATCCAAATGGCTCAAATCACAGCCCCGAGGTGGCCAATTGGCATCAACATTTCGGTTGATTATTTGATTTTCAAAAACATTGCGTAAAATATCGATGGTTGCGTTGACTGTGTGACATGTGGCCCCATTTTGTTGAAACCAAATGTCCATGTCATTCTCTTAAAGTTTTGGAAAAAAAATCGTTGAGCATAGCACGGTAACGCTCACCGTTGACGGTAACGGCGACTCCTTGCTTATTTTCGAAGAAAAGTGGCCCACTCGTGGTAGTTATATGAGTGATATTGTGTTTTATGCTTAAAAAACAAAGTTAAACCTTTCCAATAAAACCAAAAACTTGAAAAAATAAGCAGTCCTTTTTTAATAGCCGATTTTATTTTAAAGGGCCCTCCCTATACATTATAAAACTGGTTCTACATTAGAATAAAAAGCCGGTTGCTTTTGGGATAATTTCAAACAAAAATTATCTGGGCTTGTAACCATTTATTAGTTTTAATGAAACAAAATTATATGTATTAAAATATTTTTAATATATAAATTTCTCTAAATTATATTTTTAATATCATGTGCCTTTATAAAAATTTCCCTAAGTTTACTTTCGAGTTTATGTTTCATTTCTGCAAGTTTCCCTTTCTGGTTTTAATACTTATAAAGTTCAATACTTTGAGGTATTAATATCAGCAACAAATCTATAAAATACATATTGTATACACTTTCTACAATACCTTTTGTTCCCCATAAGTATTAATAGTATTGAATTTTCCATTAGAAACTTTTTTTTTACTTTTTGGGATATTGTGGTCAGATCCTTTTATAGTGTATATATATTTAAAAGCGTGTTCATATTGTTATGAAAAACAAGAACAAACCTAAAACTTTGAAAAAAAACTTTTGTTTTAGTTATAAAATCTAAATTTAATTGGAAAAATTTTGATAGTTTTTTTTTAACAAATCAAACTTTTTTTTAATTTGTGATACAAAATAATTTTATTTGTTTTTTTTTTATTAAATTAAACCTTTTACTTTATTTAGGAGTATGTCGTGTGTCTTTGAACTTTAAAATTTTGCCTAATGGAAATTTTAAAATATAGGTAAATATAAAGGATTCCCTAAAACTGGGTGCGTGTAGCGTTGAATGATCAAAGGAAATTTTTGTAAACAATTTAAACTACAAGGGCGGGTCAATAAGTCTGTGACTTTTGAATTTTCTGCCTCTTACTTGAACGCGCAACACTGCTCCTGTCAACACGCATCTTCAATACGCAATCTTATCATATGAAATTATAAAGAAATTAAAATAAAAAAAAAATATTTTTGACGCTTACGTGCACTCAGAATATAATGTAGTTTACTGTTTGTAGTTTAATAAAAAGTTTTTCGTTTCATTTAAAAATAAAGGAACATACATTTATTTTTTAAAGAAATAAATATATTCACTTTTTATACATTTGTTCGATTTATTCACCGATATTTTTCATAAATTTATTTTTGACATTTGTTTGAAATTTAATAAAAATTAACCCACAACACGGAAATTTGTGGTTTATTTGTGTCCATTACAGTTTTTACAAATTTAAATTTTGTTTGCTCTCTGTTTCAAAAAAAAAAAAAACTATTCGAAAAATTTCAACATGTTTTTTATTTAAATTGTTTATATACAAAATTATTTCAATTCAAATTACATGAACTTCAAAAACTCACATACATACACAAACATATTCACACAAAGATGTCTATAGACATACATACATTTTGTAGATTATAAAACAAACAAAAATACAAAAACTGATTAATCATTTATTTTCTTACGGATGTGTAAGTTGTTTTAACAGCATTTAAACATAAATAACAAAAGTCATTTGATTTAAATGAAAAGTAAGTAGACCGATTTTAAATGAAATAGCATTTCTTGTAAATGTCATTTTCTGTTATTTAAACTTACAATCTATTTTAAGTGAACAAAAAAATATGTGCTATCCTACTTTTAAATATTTGACTTTATAATGGCATCACAGAAAATTACTTTAAAACACTTAAAAAATGTATGTTTTGGCCAAGAAATAATATTTTTAAAAAGGCACCAACAATGTTATTTTTAGATACAAAAAACTTTTTGTTATTTTTTTGTAATTTCAATTTTAATTTTCAAAAAATTATTATATAATACACAGAAAAAAGTATCACAAAATTTTAAGAAATTATATTAATATTTGGTAAAATTCAAATTTAATTTCTATCGATTTTCTGTCCATTGTTGGTGCCTTTTTTAAAAATGTTTTTTTTTTTTATTTACACATATATTCTGTAAAAGATGTTCAATATTTCAAACAGAATTTTGTAATTTTATTCTGTGTAAATAAGAATTTTCAAACGTTTCAAACAAAAAAATGTAAGAAATCGAAATTGATTTTTAACAAATATTTTTAATTACTTAAAATTTTATGATATTATTTTCGGTGTATATAATTTCTTGAAGTGTTTCAGAAATTTTTTTTGGTTCCTTTTTTTAAATAAGATCACAAAAAATATAAAAAAATTTTTATTTTTATTTTCTGTTAACTGATTTATTATAAAATTGTAGTCGATTAACCAATTAAGAAAAAAACCCGAATAATTCCTTAAAAAGTTTATTAAGTACTACTATAACAGCGTAATTGATATAAAAATTGTTAAATATATTTATTAGTTGCTATATTTTAATGCAACTATTTCATAAATCGTTTGTCAGCAATCCTTCATCATATCATGTTTATGAAGTTGTCATAAAACAGATGAAATGTTTCATAAAATTTTATTGCAAATATTTCATATTGATAAACCTTCTTCATAAGTATGATAAATATGAAGAAGTATTTCATAAATCTTACTTAATATTTTTTTATATCTTCATATTTAGGAACGATTTTATAAATATGAAGATATATCTTACCTATTTTTAATTTGATAATTTTTATGAAGTGTTACATTGGATGAAAATCTATGACGTTTTTTAGCATTTTCGTGAAGTTTCTAATAAATATGATGAAGCTTTTCCCTTTCAACATGAAGCTTTTCCCTTTCAACATGTACTTTGTTCCTGTGGAGACAAAACACTGTGCATTGTGGTGTAGGGTTGAAAAACTCTAACAAACGTTGTTTAAAGTTTTTATATTTTTAAGATCATCAAATAAAAAACACACTTTGTCTTTTGTTGGCATAAATATCACTATAGCAAATTGTTGAAATAAAACAGGTTAACTGAACTGACTGATCCATTGTATAATGGCTGATAATTTTCTTCCCAATCAGTACAATAGTTTACAAGTTGCATACTTAAAATGTAAAACGTATAAAAATTCGAGAATAAGTTAATTTTAAATGTTTTCCTTGTTTGTTGTTTCAGAATAAAACGACTTTCTTCAAATGTACATTATGTAGTCGTCGTTTATATTGGCGCATAATCTGTATTGTTAAAAATACTCGTATTTACCAGTACGTTGTTTTAACCGCTATGTTCATTTACAAAATGTACAAACTTGTAACAAATATCAAACAACAGCAACAATAATATTTGTTTTGTTTCTACGTATTTTGCGTTTTACCGATCAGCTCCGGTAGATGCATGTAAAACTGCGTAAAATTATAAAAAAAAAATCCTTTGAAATATGGTTGTTGTTTCGACAAACGTGGTTTGTTAGTTACATTTGGTTAGTTGTGCCACGCAGTACAATTTTGGCCAACAAAATGTTTGCTTTTATTGCTGCTGTTGTCGGTGTTGTAGTTGTTGTTGTCGGTGAATGTGTAGTTTATGCAAGTTTAAGCTTAAGTTACTATTGTGGTTTTATGCGTAAACTATGTTCGACAAGTACATTCATGCCCATACCAAGGACACTACAAATGTACAAGATGGACAAAATTGCACAATCCTAGCCACAACCTTCCTAGCCACAACAACGAAATTCTTATAGCTTTTATAAAGATAACAAGTACTAGAAAGATCAAGGACTTTTGAAATTTTAAGGGCCGATGTGGAATGTGAACCACACCTAAACGTCAAGTTTTTTTCTGCATTTCATTTAACATTTCTCAATTTCAGACTAACTCAATTTGAACCATGGAAAGATACACAATCGAGCAACGCGTTAAAGTTATTCAGGCTTATTATGAAAATGGGCGTTCAAATCAAAATGCATTTCGTGCACTTCGTGATTTTTTTTGGTCAGCATAATCGACCAAATGTGTCCACATTCGGCAGAATTGTGGGCAAATTTCAGCAAACCGGGTCTGTGAAAACACCAGTGCATGCTCGCCCAGTTCGTTCTGCGGAAAACATAGCTGTTGTTCGCATTTACAATTCAAGAGCTAAAGGATGAGGTATGCCGCCGAGGTTGCGGCGGCCATTTGGCCGATATTTTCTTCTATACATAATTGAACCATACCATACACTCAGAAAAAAAAGTTAGTAGAAAAATTTGTAAACGGTTTTCAATCGCACTCTACTATTTTTGTACTGATTTTTAGTACAAAATTATTATTTAGCAAATCTTTTTGCTATTTACATTTTACAAATTACAGAATTTTTACAGAATATTTACAAATTTTTGTTGCTAATTTCAGAAATCATTTTGGAAATTTTTGAAAACCCATTTGCTAAAATTAGCAAAAAATTTTACTAATTTAAAAAAAGAGGATATTGAAGGAAATGTTATTTCTAATTAAACCTTACACCTACAAACTTAAATTTCCTTAAAATGTTACATATGTTTAAAAAGGAATCGGAAAAAAAGGTCATCCACTTAAAATAGCACTAAAAAGGTTTTTTAGTTCTAAAAATCCGCCCTAAAAACAATTAAAAGTAAACCTTAAAAGTAAAAAAAAAAATTGACTAAAATATTTTTCAAAGCAGAAATTACCAAATTAAAACGACATGATTAATTCGTTTTTTAAAAAATATAATCAAATTTTTTGATGCTCGATAAGAAAAATAAATGCAAAGCTTTTTACTAATATTAATAATATTTAGTAATTTTTTTTGCTGATTTTAGCAAACAGATTTTAAATTCCACTTTACAAAATGTCTACTAAAATTTAGTAGCGGCTACTAATTTTTCTACTAATTTCATTGTACTACACGTCAACAGACATGTGTTGCTAAGATTAGCAAAAAATACCGCTGGGCTCAAATTAGCAGAATTTCCCGTAATAACAGCAAAATTTTCAGTTGCCATTACAGACTTTTTTTGGTGAGTGTACTATCATAATAAAATGAAATGACAATAATTTCCTTAATAATTTGTGTTTTATTTAAAATCAACATCGGCCCTTAAAATTTAACCACCATTTATATATCTATTTACTATATTTCTAAAGTCCTTGATCTCCCTCAAACAACAAGTAGGTCTTTACAAAAGCTAAAAATTTCGTTGTTGCTGTTGTTGTTGAATTTCGATGTTGTGGCTAGGAAACTAAGAAGCTACGAATCTAATATTGCATTCATACTGAACCCCAAAATAAGTATTTTCATTTTTTCAAGTTTTTGATTTATTTGTATGAAATTTGAAAGGTGAAAACTTGAAAAAAATAAAATACGTATTTTTAGGTTCAGTATGAATGGGGTATAATAAGCTAAGGTTGTGGCTAGGGTTGTAGCATTTTGTGTATCCTGTAGTTTGTAGTGCCCTTGCCCATACATCCTATACAATGCATACTTTGTTTAGTGGCGTTCAAACGGAAATGTTCAACATGAATTGTTTTGTTAGATGATAAAAGTAAAGTAAACGCTGAAAAATGTTAAAATTTGTATAAACAGTCTATGTTAACTTTAAGGATAAGAGTTAATATACAAGTTTAAATTTTTAAAAGATTTTAGCATTTTTATTTTTTAATTTATTAATATAATATTCATACTCAATATGGAACACTACAAAACATAATATTAATTATGCACAATGTTGGATAAAAATTAATTTAATTAAGGACTTTACATTTTTAGGAATAAATTATTATCGTTGCAAAGTAGTTCAATTTTAAATCGGTTTTGTGGTTTAAACTTCAAAGAACATGCTATTTTACAAAAAAAAAGCACTAATGAATAAATTTGATAACGAAAAATTAGAGTAAATATTATCTCACTTTTTCATTTTTCAGGAAAGAAATATATAAAATGAAAGGTATTTTAATAATAAAACCCATGAAACAAAACATTTTTAACATTTTCGAAAATCGATTTTTTTCTAATTTCGTGATTTTTTTGTATACTAATTTTAGGATTATTTAATTAAAGTATTTTTTTTCACATTTAGCGAGTTTTTCAATTTGTTCGATAATTATATTTGAAATATAGGAAATTTTTTAATTTTAGGGATTTTTATAAATACAGTAGTCGCTCGGTTATATAAACTAATTCAAACAGAGTCTGTTCACTAAATAGAGAAGTTCACATAATCGAGAGAATATAAAATAAGTAATTCAAATGATTTTTATTACATTAAGTTTTTATTTTTAATAAGTTTTTTTATAATTAATGTACATGAAAGTAGTCGGTTATATTTTTATTTGTACTTTTTTTGCTTCAAGAGATTTCTGTAGTGCCTTGTCCCTGCATTTTCGCAATGCCAAAATATCATTAATATCAGATATATTATTTTCACTCCAAGCAATAACTTTATTGAATGCTTTGATTGCCTCCGTTGTGCTAATTTCAGCTGTTGTTACGATGCACTGCCCTTGATCATCATCTTCAACTTCGCTATATATATCTTCGCTACCAATGTCTTGATTCCACATCTAAATCTTTTCCCGTGAAAGCTTTAGACCATTCGTTAATTCATTGACTAGATCTATGACTTCATTCATAGGTGCTTCAATGTCGTTTTGATATTTTCTTTTAAAATACTGAGTGGAATGTCTTGTTCCGGGTCATTTTCTTCCTTAAAACTCAAAACATTCTTCCAACACTTTTGTTTTGTGGATGCATCAACTTCATTCCATGCCAAACTTAGGTTTATAACTGCATCTTTTATGCTCAACTTCTTTAAAATGTTTGAAGCATTTTCAACATTCGCTGACACTATTGATGCTAGCAAAGCCGATCTATAGTATAGTTTCGTAATTCAGATGACGTTTTGATCTATTGGCTGGATTAATGGCGTAATATTTGGTGGCATGTAAACAACGAATATGTTTCCGTCCTCGGAACGCAACAACTCCGCAGGTGAATGACTTGGTGTATTGTCCAATAAAAGAATGGCTTTAGTAGGCAAGCCCTTTTGGTTTGAATATTTAGTCACATAAAATGGAATAAGAGAGAAATATTATAAAACAAATGTACAAAAATCTTTTCAAATTGTCTAATGATCTCAAAAGACAAAAGACAATCACTCAAAATTCAACATTTAAAACATTAAAAAAAATCAACAGTTGCAGGTTCTTCACTTATTTCGGGCAAAAACATACTTCTAATAAGACAAACATGTAAAAAAAATCAACGGTTGAAAGCTGTTCACATAATAGAGATAGGCTGTGTTCACTCTTTAGAAACTCCTGTGTTTAAATTTTTTTGTTCACTATTCTGAAAGTTATCATAACTGGATATTCATATAACCGAGCGGCTACTGTACAACAATTTTTGAAATTTTTTTTAAGATTATTTCTACAATTTTAGCGACTTTTTCATTGAAATTATTTTATTTTTAATTTTGTAATTTTTTCAGCTCTTTAGAAAAATGTAATACTATCTTACACATTTTAAAATAAATATATGATAAAATGATAAATATAAAAATAATTGAACTTTCAAGGAATGTTTCCCAACTTAAACACTCCGCCTTTGATGAAATTTGGATATGTCTAAGGAATGATATAGAGAACCTGTCTCAGTTTTTCGGTTACCTCAGGAATCTAGACGGTGAAATAGGGAAAATAAATTGGAACGGTATCGGATACACTTTTGTTCAGCAGTATGGCACAAATGACTGCATTTACTCCATTAAAATAATATATTCGTCAAATAGGGAAGTTTGAAGTTTGGTTGGGAAGATTTTCTAACAAGTGTCTGCTGATAACTAATAAGGAATAAAATACGTGAATTTGACAGTATACTTTTAAAATTTTTACAACAGCAAATTCAAAATTGGAAAAAAGTAAAAAAAAAACTTATCAGTAAACCGTCCCTAAAAATTCCTTTCCAACGTTACCACACACAGACCTTTAAAAACATAATTCCTTAAATCAATTTTTTGATTTGAACTTTGACGAATAAATTCCCGAATTTATTTTTTTGATTGTATTATTTACTACCATGATTCAATATTTATCTTATTAGAATAATCAATTTGATTTAAATAATTGTTTTTATAAAACAAAGAAAATAATTTTAAATCAAAGAATCAAATCAATTTTGATTTGATTGCGAATTAAAAAATAATTATTTTGATTCTCGATTACGATTTAATGCCAGAATTAAAATATTTTTTTATGGAATTTTTATAACAGAAATAGGTTGACTATTTTTTTTTATTAATGTATATATATATTATAAATAAACACACTCCAATAATATAAATTTTCGTTTCCCGCTCCATTTCGTTCGTATAAAAATGGGTCACCCTGTGGCTAAATTATAAAAATAGATATCTCGGTGCGTCTAATGTCGTCGGTTTCGGCCTATTGTTATTATCGCAGTATATTAATACTCTAGAGAGCAAAAATTTTCCCCGTTTTGCCCTTCCTCGCTTAGTTTTTGAGACACCGGCTATTTTATAAAATCGCAAACGTACAAAATTTTTGCAAAGCTCAACAAGAGGCTTCCGAAGCTGGCCTATTTTTATTATCGAAATATACTTATATTCTAGTAGAGAAAAATTTTTCTCCGTTTTGGCCTATCTCGCTTAGTTTTCGAGATACCGGCCATTTAAAAAAATTATGATTTTACAAAATGGCAAATATCTAGTAAACTAAGCGAGATTTGCAAATCAGTTTTAATGTTTTTTAATTTTGTTTTAATTCGCAAATCAAATCAATCTCCTTTAAAAAAAAACACATTTATGACCCAAGAGCAGAGGCAGGTCGATCTTAGATTTCTTTTTCTATGACATACGATATGGTTTCACTCACATAGGGTAGGGTTAGAGTACATTCCGTGTTTGTTATTTCTCGTGTATGTATGTCTTTGCTAAATGACAAGTTTTGCATCTAAATAACTAAATTGGGGTATATCTGTACCCATATACACGGCCGTTTTTTAGTAACTATAAAAAACTATCTTTAAATATTTGAATTGATTAAAATAAGTTTTCATTAAAAATGTTCATATTATTTTCGCAACTAAACAGCCGTATATCGAGATGCCATCTAAAAGTTTTTGATTTTTATACTTTTATACCAAGAGTTTGTATAAAAATAAATATTTGTGGCATTACAAATGTAATATAAAATAACTTCATAAACGTACAAGTTTCTATAACATTATATTTGTATGTATCTCTTTTGCTAGAAAAAAATACTATACAATTTCACAAATGTAAAAACAACAATAATAAATATTTACAAATACATTTTATTTAATACACTCATACAAAAATGCCAATCAACATAAAAGTCAAAGTTATTGAATAAAATTTGACAGAATAGTTTTTTTATAAACCTATTCCAATTTTATTGATGTATTGGCAAACTAAATACCCTACAGTTCTAGTGGTAATTATATAAGAATACAGATGATAAAAGCCTCGACAAGCATTGAAACTTTGGAGTTTATACAGACCTTAAAAATATAAAACTTTTGAGGTAGCATGAAATTTTTAAAATTTATTTGCCGCCTTTTCAGATTAAAGACTTTTAGTTTTTATAAAACTTAATACATAACATAGGTATGTTTTATTCTACAGCTTCACATATTTTTTTTACAAAATTACCTACAATGTTCTGTAAATTTGCATCAGGCCATATTTCTGTGAGTGTAACTGCTTTCCTATGAATTTTCATATATAAACCTCACATACGCAATGTAAATATGTAAATGAATGTTGCATACGTGCATGAGAAAAACAAAAATCATTTGTTTAGTTGTTAGTATTTTGTTTGTTGCTTTTTTTTTGTAACTTCAAAATCATATAAATTCAATATTTTAATATTAGCAAAGTTACATAAAGTGCACTCTATTTTTATGTATAAATTTTCATTCAATTTAAATAAGTACTGCATACAAAATGTATACATGTAGTTATTTATGTTTAAATAAAACAAAGCTAAAAAAACAAGTCAATTTTAATTTGAAACCTCTTAAAAACATAACAAATTTTTTAAATTGAATAAACATTTAGTTTTTAATTTTTAAACTAAACTATCAAACTAAATTTAACATTAAGTATGTTCGTTTACCCGATAATTTGTACAAATTTGTACAAATTTTTACTGGATGTCGTTCGTTTACACAAATACTCAGTAAACATAAAGAAAAAAGAGAGAATAAAGTGACAGTTTGATGTTGAGAGTTCTTCTTCTTTCTGAAAATTTTAACTGGACAAATTATTGCCAGCAAGAATTTATAAGCAGAAAAAACATATGATTGGAAAAAATGTGTTTAAATTTTTGCAAATACAAAAAAAATATTTTACAACTAAGTTGTTTTATGCAAATGCAAAGCAACAAATATTGTTAAACGAATTATAGAAAGGATAAGAAAACCTTCTAAAATGTTTCTGCTTAAGATTTTACAACAATAATACTTTTTTTTCATATTGACCAGTTATATTTATTTTGCATTTGGTTTTACAATCAGCTGTTTAAAAACTTTGCAAATTATTTCAAATTTTCTGTTCGCGTACTTTTTTAGAAAATTTTTATTTTGAGAGTAAATTTGTCTTACTCTCTGTAAATTTGTTACTGAGTAATTCTTACTGGACTTGACTGAGAAAAGTAAACGAATGAACCTATTTTCACAAAAAGTGGTTGATTACATCCCAGCAAAAATAAATTGAAGTCATAAAACACAAACAACTTTTTCATTGCTCACAAAAAAAAACAAAAAACCTCAAAAAAATCTTTTCTTTCAATACAATTTTTACCACACCGAAATAGTGACGCTGCACATTGAAAATAGTCGTTCAGTTGTGTTGACTCAAAGTGGATTACGTCGAAAATATCGTGGCCAAGAAGCACCGCGTGACAACAATATTCGTCGTTTAGTGTAGAATTTAGTTGAGTGAGAGAGAGAGAGAGAGAAAGAGACTCAAATGAGTCATACTGTCAGTGCTTTCCATTTCGATATTTGTTGAAATATTATAGTAGATAAATAACAATATTTTATGTAACAAATAATAGGTTTCTAGAACTTCTTTCAGATTTTCTATTGTAATACATTGAGTGCCACGTCGAACGTTTCCGTACGACACCTATCCCGTCATGGGGTGCCATGTCGTACGTTTTCGTACGACAGTGATTGTTTTTACTTAGAGTTCTATTATATACGACACTGAGTGGAATTTGTTGCGATTTTGAAATAAAGAATCCTTTACTGAACATTTTTGCAAAAGCATTCATGTAGGATGATTTTTAAAGGTTTTATAAGGTGAAAAATGTATGAAATGTATTTTTTTTTTAACTTTTATTAAAACAAAGTAATATATTCAGTTTTGAAAGAATGAGCTTATTTTTGGAAACACTGCAGGCACAAGTGGGGGCATTTTGGACAATAAGTACTCGTTTTTTTCAAGTAATTCCTTGCTGTTTTTTTTTTTTTTTGCAGTTGCGTAACACAAAACACAAGTACGTCGAATTGCTTTATTGTTGTCATCTACCCTCTTAGTTATAATGTGTTTACCAATTTACCTGTTGTGGAGATGTTAGATCCATTAGCTACACGTTGACGGAATTTGCGTATGTTGATGTTCTTCTTTGTAGCTTCCTTATAAACAATATACGCGTTTAATATTGAGAGTCCAAGTAATACTTCAATTGCTAATTTCCTATACCACTTAAAACCTTTGCGTAGGGTGCTACTATACGAAACCATTTGGTCCGATAAATCAATAAAAGTTTTTCCTTTGTTATATTCAATTATAGCTAACGATTTTGGCTTAACTATACTTCTGCGTCTTTTTGCTCTTCTAATTGATGGTATTATTGAATCATCTTCTTGATTTGAATCGGATATTATCACTGAAGCATGCTTTTTTGAAAGCATTCTGACATCTTGCTTATCCTTCCATTTTAGTACTACTATTTCGTTTTCATCTTCTTGGGTCACCAATTCACCTTTTTTAAGCGCAGAATTCATCACTTCTCCTTTCAATTCAATGATTAAATATGCACAAAAATTTTTTGCTAAGCCAAATTCTCTTACTCCAGTAGTTGATTTAACGGAATATATATTCTATGACCAGGTAAATCCTTCAGTAGAGCAAAGTTTATACCGTTTTATTCCATACGGATGAACCTTATTGGGAATATATTGTCGAAAAACAAGTCTGCCTCTTCAAGGAATCAGTGTTTCATCAATAACGATATTTCTAACAATGGTTGGATCTTTCCAAGTCGATCACCTGGAATAATGCAACTATTATCTGCAAAGTGTATTAAGCTCAGTAGCAACTGCAAACGATTTCGGGACATTGTTTTTTCAGGAATGGTAAAGTAAAATAGGTGATGTTTTGACCAGTAATCTGAAAGAGACTCAACTCTCACCAAACCCATCCATATAAGAAGTCCGAGAAACTTTTTAATATCAAGGTTTGTTGTCGGTACCCATTGTTTTTTTCTCGAAAATCTAGTTACGGCGGTTTTGTCCAAATGTGCTTTGTGTTGTGCGTATTGGTTGCTTTCTTCGACAATTAAATCAATGATATCATTCTTTACAAATAGCAAATATGAATCTGATGAAATATTTCGCTTGATACCAGATTTTCCATTAAATGTAAAAGTCTTTTAACGTGATGAAAATTCAGCCCAATTGACTTCGGTATTCAACATTTCCGCGCCTGCTGTTAAACTGTCGTATTCTTCAGCTTCGTCTTCCATATTGATACCATCTTCAAGCAACATGTCATCGTTTCCCACAAGATCTATGCCAACCTCAGAGTCAGAATCCGAAACCTGCGGTATCCAATCAAAATCATCATCATTAGGAAAATCTTCATCCCTCTCCGTCAAGACTTTCAATATTTCCTTTTCTCTTAACGATCGTTTCGACATTTTGGGTATTTGCTTTTAATTTTATTATATTTTTATTTTAACAAAAAAGAAACAAAAAAGAAATGAAACAAAAATAAAAAACAAGAAAACCAATAAAAAAGCGTCGTACGTTTTTGTACGACAGCGACTTTTACAAATGCAAACTCGTCATGTAGTGCCACGGCGTATAGAAATGTACGACACAAAAAAGCTTATATAAAATAAAAATAAAAGCGGTAGAATGGGCTAGGGATATCTCAGAAATCGTTTTTTATCACTTATGCACTCATTTAATAAAAATACATATTTGGCCTCCTGGGAAGGTTTTCGTCAATACAGCTTGGCACTCAATGTGTTAATGCACTTTGTAAATTTTATTATTCTAGAAAATGTGATACCTATATCAGTTTTAAATTAAAATTAATGAAAACAACCACTATCAACGAAAACCCTTTAAAAAAATGAACTGAGATTTCAATAATTTTGATATACAAATATTAAAATTATGCAACGACATATTGCCTGATAGGTAATCAATCGATTTAATCGACCTGTTTTTTAAAGTGTTTTATCGATTGTTTAGGGGTTAAGAATCGGGGTCGAAAATAACCCAGTTTTTCGTTTTTTTTTTGATTGTTTGCCACTTCACTAGAGGAACGATACGCAAATATGATACACTCCGGGGCGTTGTGCAAAATGGCCCCAAGGAATATGACCCCAATATAAAGATGCAATTAAGCCCCATTTTCTGGGGCAAAATTTCACAATGAAAATTAACTCTAAAACATAATGAAGAATGAACCCAACTAAATGCGAATTCGCCCCAAAATCAAATTTGGAGCATTTTTTTAATTTGAAGAAATATGATGAAATAAAAAATTACCCCAAAATATTCAAATCAAACAAATATTGTTTATGCACAGCATCATGTATATGTATTTATTGATTAATAAATTTTGGAGTAAGTAAAAACTTGCATGGAATCAATAACATGTGCTCTTCAACAAGGACACTTATAATTAGAGCTTGGAAATTTTGAAACCTTAAATTATATATGTTCTTAATGCATGAAAAACAAAATGAAACTTTTTAACCAAATTTTCTCTTGTGGCTCCAACTTCTATAACTATTAATATATGAAAACCAAAATGAAAATTTTTTAACCAAAATCGTATGAGTTTTGGGTAAAAATTTCGCCTACGGCGCCAACTTCTAGAATACTCCCAGAATACCTGTTTCTTGGAGTATGAACATTAAGGCTTCTAGACAAAGGCGTTTCTACAAGTCCTATGGGCTAACTGTAGCGAAGATGCATTTCAAATTTGAGGTTTGTAACCAAAGGCGATTGTTAAGCCCTTTAAGGAAGACTTTTACCCCTTCCTCGTAGGCTTTTTCATAATTTCAATCTTAGCTGATGTCTAAACCGTAAGATGAAACTTCTTATCAAATTTCAGCTTCCTAGCTCCGTTGGTTTGGGCAGGCCGTTAAGGGGGAGACTTTTTGCGCTTTGAACCTCCATATTTACCTGGCGCAAATTTAAATATATATCTTATCTGTAATTTAGCCCAAACTTCAAGGAACGCATATTTCAAATTTCAAGGTTTCTAACCAAAGTGATTTGAGCAGGCCGTCAAAAGGGAATTTTCCCCTTTTTGTTCCACTCAAATGAATTTCTAAAAATTTCGCCTTGAAAATTTAGTGTAGTACAAATTGCAAGAATTTCGAATAGAGATAAATAAGGCCCGATTGCTGAATTTCCCGCTTAAATTTACCGAAAAGTAAAACTCAAACTTAATATAGGAAACAACAACAAATATGTCAGTTAAATTGCCAGGTAGAAGCTAACGGGAGATTGTGAAAATGAGGCTAAGGCCCAATTACTGATGTCCTGTAGAAATCTAAATTACCAATTCAAAATTTATTTGGGAAGAACAAAAGATTTAGTTTTTCACTAAACCATAAGAAGGGCTTTAGGTGCAATGAAAAAGGTTCATAAAAGAAAACTTCCACCCTATGACACCCCTATGTAAAAATCATTGGTTCCGATCGAAATTTTCACAACACCGGAATCAAAATCACTGCTTCCTTTTCTCTTCTTTTACTTCTTTTTTTTTGTTGGGTTGTTAGGTGTTGGTAGTACGTTAACACCCAACCCAAAAAAAATAAATGATTTTATCATTTATTTGAAATTTTTTTGCTTTATATATTTTTTTTTTTTAAATCAACAAAATGTATGTATGCATAGCTATAGACACTTTTTGTGTGAACGTGTTTGTGTATGTATGTGTGTTTATGAAGTGCTTGTAATTTGAATTGAAATAATTTTGTATATATACAACCAATTTAAATAAAAAAAAACAAATTGAAATTTTTTTAAATATTTTTTTTTTTTGAAACCGACAGCAAAAAAAAATTTATATTTGTAATAACTCTTTCGGCAAAAATAAATCACAAATTTCCGTTTTGTGGGCAAATTTTTATTAAATTTTAAACAAATTAAAAAAATAAATGAAACCGAGAAAAATCGGTAAATGATAGTTAATCATGTCATTTTATTTAACTACAAGGTGGCGCAAAAGTAAATGCTATAAATTTTGCGATTGGCCCCTAATGTCAGTTCTGTTTTGACATTTGTGTAGTAAACACATGCGAAATAAACGGTAATAAACAATGTTACGCTACACTGCCCCAGAACGCGGAATATTGGTGACTATTTATTTGAGCAATAATGAAGATGATTTTTCATCAAAAATAATCATGAGTGATGAGGCCCATTTCCATCTTAGCAGGTACGTAAATAAGCAAAATTTACGCTTCTGGGGCACTTAAAATCCGCGTGTAACCCACGAAGAGCCATTACACCCGCTCAAAGTCACTGTATGGTGTGCTGTTTTTGCTGGAGGAGTCATCGGACCTTTTTTTCGAAGACGTCGCGAGCCAAACGGTTACTGTGAATGGTGAGCGCTACAGAGCAATGATCAACGAGTTCTTTTTGCCGCAACTTGATAAATTGGGATTGGAAAACATGTGGTTCCAACAGGACGGTGAAACGCCACACACTGCACGTGTCACAACCGATATGCTGAAGGATGCATTTCCCGGGCGCCTAGTCTCCCGTTTTGGCGATTTGCACTGGCCAGCAAGATCGCCTGATTTGACCGCTCCAGACTTCTTTTTGTGGGGCTTTTTGAAGTCGCGGGTTTATGTCAACAAGCCTCAGACTCTTGCAGCTCTTAAATACAATATCCGTCAAGAATGTGAGGACCAGAGAACTGCAAAATCAACTTTTTTCTTGATTTAATCATACACAAAAATTCTTGTTCACTTTTAATAATTCAACAAAATTCACTGTAGAATAAAATCAGCATCATGTTACTGAACACTGTTAAGTGATTACATTTGCATAAAACATAAACGACAGATGATTCACACTGATTCCAAAAACGCGTTCAGTAACATGATGCTGATTTTATTCTACATTGAATTTTGTTGAATTATTAAAAGTGAACAAGAATTTTTGTGTATGATTAAATCAAGAAAAAAGTTGATTTTGCAGTTCTCTGGTGAGGACTTATCGCCGGAAGTTTTGGCCAAAGTGATAGAAAATGCCATAAAAAGGGCTCAAATGACAATCAACTGTGGCGGCGGCCATTTACATGACATCATATTCTCGACTTGATGTAAAAAAAATTAAAAGACCAAATAAAAATAATTCACAAGAAGAATCAAAGTTTTTCATTTTTTTTTAATTACAGCCAAAAAACATCGGAAGGTTATTTTTGCGCCACAAACAGTAAACTACATAACATTCTGAGTGTGTGATAATAAATATTTTGATCAAATGATTTTTTTTTATTCTTTTAATTTTGGCTTTTATTGACTGTTTGTGGCCCCGCTAACCCTTATTGTAGGTACAAATATGGGCACGATTGCTTTTTAGAAAAACTAAACCGGAATTATATTGGGATGTGAAAAAGCTTTGTATTTAATGCTTTTTAATAAATATCTCAAAAAAATCGTTAGTTTAATTGCTTGTGAAAGAAATAAAATTTTAGTAGCATTAGTTCTCAAGACTTCTGATCGAAAAAACAAAGCCGAAATAGCATTTTTAAAACGTGATAAAAATAACTTTTGATTACTTCATTGACGTTATTTTCTATTTTCCTCATAGAAAATTTTATACAGGTTTCACATCTTGTTTTGTAATGATTCTGGGTCTACAAATGTTTTGTAATGATTCTGGGTGCTACAAATTGTAGCACGAAAGCTAAATGTCCTCATATTTGAACTTGGGCGACAAGAGGTTAATGTTAATGCTGTTTATTATTTTATTAAATACATACTATGTTATTATGTATTATATATGTATTAATTAATGACTATAATTTATTATATAAAGCTTATCTAATCAGTTATGCATCTTATTATGTTGCATTATGAAATTATTTTTTATGTATCAACCACCTTTTTTATTGAAAGGATTAACATAAATAACTCAACAATATAATTTATTACTAATTAATGCACAAAGGAATTTTAACTGAAGATACGAAAAACAAAATAAATTAAGAAAACAACAATATACATATTCGTCTATTAATTACTTTAATTGTTCTTATTTCTAATTGACATTTATAAATATTTGTTCTCATTTTTAATTGTCTCCCAGTTAGAACATTATTTTCTATTATCAGTTATGGATTATGTTCTCCAACAGTTACAACTTACATCTGAAATCCGCGGAACGGGTTCCAAAATAAGTTCCAATTGTAGATGAAATGGTTAACATCTGTGAAAAAAAATCGATAAATATGTTGTTATTTTTTATAAACTTATAATTAAACGGAGATAGTAAGTTTTTTAAATATTTATAAATATTCAACGAAATTACTATAAACAAAAAACCATCTCCATTTACTGCAGCTTCAATGTTTTTGTAACAAAAAGGGTTTCCATGTTTTCTTCGCTTGAAATATTGTTCATATATTTTCATTATTTTTTTTTTTTCTTTCTGTAAAAAATGTTTTAACAATTAAAATAAGTTTGCGAAAAAAAGGTTGTCTACAGTCATTCATATAATAAAATAGAAATTGTAGTAAATAAAAACTGCAATTCTTTAGAATGTATAGTTAACTTGGAAATAATAATAAAATAAAATGTTTAAGGCAAGCTTGATAAAGAGGACACACTACGCCATTTTAAATTCTAAACCAAGTGAATATTATATTTGGTATAAGTATAACATACACTTCTTTTTTATTTTTTTTCAATAAATTTATTAAACTGAATTCTAAATTTATTGATGAAATGAATCAATAGTCACATTTCGTAAGACACGTTAGATCAAAAGTCGTGGTTTGATTTTTAAATTTATAGTTTTTTTTATATAAATACATTGATTGACGTAAAAAATATTGTCTTTTTAACAAGAAACCAATATATTTAGAAATGTTTGTCTTTCAAATATCACTAAAAATTTTAATATTTTTGTAAACAAAAGTAGCGTAGTTATAATAATAAGAAAATATTTCCTTTGTTCTACTTAATAGAAAATGTACTAACTTTTTATAGAAGAAACAAAACAGGAAGTCTTTACTACAATATAAAACTAAATTTTATTGTTTCGCTTAAACTTACACACCAGAACCTTTACACACATTCACACAAACACATACACACACACCAACAAATAACATTCATAAATTTATAATGCAATCTATGAATAAAAGAATTTGCATTTCTAGTGAGTGTATGTGTGCATGTTAAGGTGTAAAATTGAAACGAAAATATGAGGTTTTCCATACCATCTTATTATTTTTAACGAAATAATATTGTGTGTGTAGGATCAATTTTAAACTTACAGTATTCCAGTTGGAAAAGTCGTTAGCACATCTTCATGACGGCTGCTGATTCGCTTCCATACAAAAACCTATAACACCTGCTGAAATTTTCATACAAATGCAAAAATATCACAGGACAAACCAGCCGGATGACAATGTGGTGATCACCATTTGGATCTACCTTAAAGTAGTGGTTGCTTACATTTTTTTATCCTCCCCGTTTTCTGTATTATTTCTTTCTTTAACCAAAATTCGAATCATTGGCTTTCTGTTTGGTAGTTTATCGCCATATCCGTTTACATAAACCATAATTGTACAAATTCCCAATAAGTTAAAAACTCTTCTCTCCAAATTCAAAAGCTTTGATCTAACACATAACCTCGTAAAATCTTTAGAAAAAACTTGTTTGAGTCAGTAGACTACTTACTTTATGGCACATGTCTTGTAACATAAAGTGATTCATGAACATAAAACAAACAACTGGATAACCCGAATTGAAACTATTAAAAAAAATTTAAGTTTTTATTAACTTATTTGTTGCCAGACCTAAAGCCGGGGTTTTGGGACTCTCGATATAAAAATGGTTCAAAAATTACTTATTAGTACACACTCAGGGGAACAAATATTTTATATTTCAGAGAACACATATTTTGACTTTCAAGTTTTTAGCCAAAAGGGGTTTGAGTAGCCGTAACTGGCGAGATTATTCCCTTCATTATAAAAATTTTTAAAAATTTGTAGTTAGCTTATACTCCAAGAAACAAGTATATCGAATTTCAAATTCATTGCTCCAGCAGTTTGGGCAGGCCGTTGATGAGACTCGATCTCCACTTTTACCACGTACTTGGCAAAAATCACAAAACGTACCTTATTACTGAGTTAGCCCATAGGGAACGCATTTTTCAAATTTCAGATTTCGAAGGGCCCTCAAAAGAGAAGCTGTCTGAGTGGATGTCTGCCCACTGCCGAATGGGAGGATCTTTTTCATTTTGTGTCACTCCCCGTGGGCTTTTCCAAACATTAAGTCTTAATAATGTCCACACCAAATTTCAAATTCCTAACTCTATCCGTTTGGGTCCGTCGTTAAGATGGAGACTTATCGTCCTTTTAACTGGCGAAAATTCTAAAATATATTTCACCAATAAGTTAAACCTTACTCCAGGAAACACTTATTTCAAATATCAGGTTTTGGTTAAAGTGTTTTTGGTAAGGCCTTTGTTTGCCCCTCCCCGTAGAAATTTCGAAAAACACCGTCTTAGTAAATGCTTACGCCGGAGAAGGAACTTTCATACAAAATTGTAACATCCTAGGTCCAGTGGTTTTGTCAGGCCGTCTAGGGACAATTTTCGTAATTTTCCCAGAAGATTTCCCAAAATTTCTGTCTTTGCTAATGTCTACCCTGGAGGAGGAAACCTCATAACAAATTTCTACTTCCCTGCTTAATAGGTTAAAACAGGCTGTCAAGGGGCCATACCATACAGGGCAACTTTTCACCCTTTGAAAACCAACAATTTCAATACGTCATCTAAAATATATTAATCTAGGGAACACATATTTCAAGCAAAAGGGGCTTGAGCTGCCCCGTGATACCTTTCCCGCCTCTTGGCCCATCCCGTGCGAATTTAAAAAAAAATAACATCAAAGTGGATGTCTACGCCTTACTAGGTACCTACCTACAAAAATTTAACTTCCCAGTTCCAGTGATTTTGGCAGGCCGTCAAGGAGGAGAATTTTGTCCTATTTTGCCTTCCCAATAGGGTTTTTCAAAAATGCCGCTTAGTTTATGTCGAGGAAATTACAAATGCCTAGCTCCAGTGGTTTGTGCAAGCAGTTTAATAGGAGACTATTTCGTCCTTTGAACCTCAATTTTTACTATATCCATTTCGAAATTTTCAAAATATACCTTTTAAATTTAATCTTTTTAGCTAAAGGGGGTTAGGCAGGCACTCTATGGACTCCAATAAAACATAATTTTTTTTCTTAATATATAAGTATCCCTTCACATCTTTTAAGTAGCTCAGTGATATTGCTGTACTTGGCATGGAAAGCCACATATATTGTTGTTATAAAAGTTAAAATGTTTCATAAATAAGTACCTCGCTTTAATTTTAAATGATATCCTATAAAACAAGAACAAAAAATTTTGTTTTATGTGCAATCCAAATTAATGCATTTACGGTTATATATATACAAATATATAAAAACACACTTTATAAGCATAAATACATTTATTTGTAACTATGGAAAATTAAATGCTATAATTTAGATTTTCAAAACAATATATGGATAATGTAATTATTAGGGTTTAGAAGTTTAAAATGAACTTAATATTTTTACTAAACAACATATTGGAAATAGAATAATATTGACTCAAAAGTGCATATTTTAAAATATTTAGCCATATAATTCAAAATTAAATGCATTTTTCTATTTTTTGTCTTGCGAAATATTAATTTTTTTTTTTACATAAACAAAAATTTCTGCACAAAAATATATAACTTTTTCTTCGTCGCAAAATAACGTCGCGAGTAAAAAAATTGAGTTGGCGCAATATTTAATCAATTTGATGTACTTTTATATCTGTTTTAATATCAGAAATATGGCAGATCAAATTAGATCCAGCAATATATTTGAGGACTTCATAAGATCGTAAAACATACGAAAAATGTCATATATTATACGGAATATAGTTAATTATTAAAAGTATAAAAATAGATTAAAGAAAGTTAAAGTAAATAATAAAACAAGTAAAAAGGTCTAAATTTGGCTGTGCCGAATCTTTGAATATCCTTCAACAATGTCCTAAAAAAGTTCTCATTATTTTTGATACATATAATGTAAAAAACTTTAGAAGAGAAGTGGATATAGAAAAATTTTTTGAGGTGAAAAATTATGTTTGTGTTAACAAATTTTGGGGTTGGAAAAAAATTTTGAGCTAAAAACATTTTTTTGAGGTGAAAAAAATTTTAGTGGTAAAAAAATTTTTGAGTTGAAAATATTTGAAATGAATATAAAATATTATTCAATTCAAAGGACTGGTTAAAGAAGAAAAGAAAATATTATACTTGTCAGTCGCTAATATGAAATTGTACTGGAAAATTGTATGGAAAATTTAGATGTACCTTCACATTTTCACTCATAACTTTTTAACCGCTGGACCACTTTGGCTCATTTTCAATACCAGACTACTCCGGATAATGTACCGCGTTCGCCATTTCAATAGACAGACCGATATCGCTAGATCGGCTTAAAATTTCACAAGGATCACGAACATATATATATGTATACTTTATGGGGTCTTAAACCAATATTTCGACATGTTGCAAATGGAATAACAAGCTGATATATACTCTCACCATATAAACAGAATAAAATTACAAAATTCTTTATGTAATATTGAACATCTTTTAAGGAATATTTTTGTAAATACAAAAAAATATTTTTAAAAAAGGCACCAACAATGAAATTGGTATACACAAAAAACGTTTTGTTATTTTTTTGTAACTTAAATTTTTATTCTTGAAGAATTTTTATATTTACAAATATTTCAAACATGAAATTGTTAGAAATTGAATTTGAATTTTAAGATATTTATCTTTAATACCTTAAAATTTTGAAATTCTTTTTTCTGTATATTAATTTTTTATAAGTTTACGTGTTTAGGTTAATGCTGAAATACGCCTAATATTGAAATAAATTAATAATAGATTCATTGTATAGTTATACAAAGTATTTTTTTGTGATTTTGAATGCATATTTTAAGTATAAGAAAATATGATTTTTAATCTATGTACTTTCCTAACCCTAATTATATATGTTGTTAAAATTAAAATATTTTATGTGCAATATTTGAATTGTATGTGAATAAATATTTTGTATTTTTGTAAACATATTTTTATTGCAGAATTTCAATGATATTTACAATCATATCATACATTTTAAATGTTAGAATTAGTATTTTGATATTAGATGCATAATTAAATCTGCAATAACTATACTTAATTCTTCCTACATATAAAACAATAGGTTATATCATACGCATATGTTTGACGCTGAAAACTACTCAGTGGGAAAAATGCATATGGTAAAGCAGAGTCAAGTGACTTTAACATGCGGCTGAAGTGCTGGTTAGTATTGGCTATTCAAAAAGCCCTAAAAAATTTCCTACAAAAACCCCCAGATTCTAAGTTAGTTATCTATAAAAAAAATCCCTCAAATCTTATGAATTTTTCCTCTAGAGAACTTTTTGCTAAAGAAAAACAGTAATATTCAAATTCTAAGTAATTTTCTCTATTAAAACTGGTCAGAACTGAAAATTTTTTGTCACAAAATCCTCATCTCAAAAAACTTTTCTATAAATAACGTCCTTAGATAATAAGAAAAACGTAGTCGGAATCTGAGAGTTTTCTTAATCAGAATTTTAGAAAGTTCCATAGGAAAAGTTCTCTGGAGTCTACTGGTTTTATAACAAAAAGATTTTCTGTTTGAGAGTTTTTCAATTGGACAAATTCCTTAAATTCCCAGATTCAGCAGTTATTTTCCTAAAATTTTGTATATACAATATTTATAGGGTACACACAAAAAAATACAATTCATAATTATCGTATTAATGAAAATTGTTCATAATTTTAATGATTCATATTATATATTAAACACAGAATAAAATCTTCCATAGAACTTTTTTGTAAATACAAAAAAAAAAAAATTCAAAAAGGCACCAACAATGGCATTTGTAAATACAAAAAACTTTTTGTTATTTTTTTGAATTTCAACAAATATTTTTTATTACTTTGATACTTTTTTCTGTGTATTTATGAAGTGTTCCTAACATCCCAGTGTTTTTTTTTAATTTTATCATAATTAATATGAACTTTGTATATAAAGAAAAAAAATATTTAATATGTCTTAATTATTAAATATTATGAAAATTTCATAACTTAAAAATGTTTCTACAGTATTTTTTTAAATGAGATGTTCATAAATACAACCTGAGTTTATGAAAATATTCTTAAATTATTACATTGGCACATTTTCATAAAATAATCATAAATAGTATGAATTTGTTTTTTTGTGTGTAGATAACTTTTAGGATAAATTACAAGTTATGTCGTTTTTGGCTTTTGTAAATTTCGAAACTTGATGTAACTAACGAATAAAATAAGTACAAAACTTTAAGGCCCATTATTATAACTTGCCGGTAGCTAAAGTTAGGACGTTAACGGACAGATAATTAGTTTTTCGTTATTATAAGTATACTTAAACCTAAAAGTGACCGATAAGCTAAAAGTAAGGTCATCTTACCTTTAACTTTTAAGGTAAGGTTTAAGCATTTGAAGCTGACATATTTTCTGCTCTGCAGTGAAGTTTAGTTTTTTGACCGTATCTTTGCTGTTTTTGTTTATTTCTGTGTTCGGCGTCGACAATGCAAATTTTTTACAACAAACATTTTTATTTTTACACAAATCGAAGAAATTTTGTGTTTGTATTTTTTGTTTATTGTAAGTAAATAAATAAATAAAGTACGTCGTTGCCACTACGTATTTTTAAGAACCATTTTAATATGTCAAAAGTAATCGGTTTTTGCTCTGGTAATGCCATATTTTCAAAAAAATTAATTTTATTTTATAAGGAAGTAGTGATAACCAAAAAAGTTAAAGGTCACTTTATTCCTCACTTAAGCCAAAGTTACCTTTAACTATCACGCACCTTAAAGGCAAGTTATAATACTGGGCCTAAGTATATTAACTAGAAATGATTACGTGAGCGTTTTTAACAGACACATGTTCAGAAGTCAGAAAATACATTTTGTGAATATACAAGGTGACCCAAAATTCCCACAAGATTGGAATTAAATAAAACAACTAAGAGGGGCTAAATTCGGCTATGCCGAATCTTATATACCCTTCACCATGGTTGGGAAAAAACTGAAGTTTGTATATGGACATATATGGAATGGACAGATTTATATACGGACGCCTTTAAGAGGAAATTAACCATTTAGGTTGGTGATAAAACTTGGACTCGGGAAGATTTATGGTTCCAGAAAATAGGTATTTAAAAAAAAAATTATGTTTTGGGCATAACTTTTTTGTGTCTGAATCGATATTTCCGAGTTTTTCAGCAAATATGTTATACTAAAGATTTTCGATCTTTTGCTATATAAGACGTATCCATAGGTCATATTACAGCTCTAGAATAGTGTTTGTTGTTTGTGTATAAAAGGTGAAGAGGTGAAAGAAAAGAATTTCAACAAATCGTTAAAAGAAATCACTAGAACTGCATGTGTTTTATTTCTACACTCACCAAAAAAAGTCTGTAATGGCAACTGAAAATTTTGCTGTTATTACGGGAAATTCTGCTAATTTGAGCCCAGCGGTATTTTTTGCTAAAAAAATTAGTAGCCGCTACTAAATTTTAGTAGACTTTTTGTAAAGTGGAATTTAAAATCTGTTTGCTAAAATCAGCAAAAAAAATTACTAAATACTATTAATATTAGTACAAAGTTTTGGATTTATTTTTTTATCGATCATCAAAAATTTTGATTATATTTTTTAAAAGATGTTTTATACAAAATGAAAAAAAAATCAAAATCTTAAAAATTGTTAAAACATAAACGAATTTATCATTTTGTTTTAATTTGGTAATTTCTGTTTTGAAAAATATTTTAGTCAATTTTTTTTTCTACTTTTAAGGTTAAATTTAATTGTTTTTAGGGCTGATTTTTAGAACTAAAAAACATTTTTTAGTGCTATTTTAAGTGGATGTCCTCTTTTTAGACATGAGTCGGTATCTTCACTTCCGATCCCTTTTTAATCCTATGAAACATTTTAGGGCAATTTAAGTTTGTATGTATAAGCTTAAATTATTAGAAATAACATTTCCTTCAATATCGACTTTTTTAAAATTAGTATTTTTTTTTGCTAATTTTAGCAAATCAGTTTTCAAAAATTTGTAAAATGATTTCTGAAATTAGCAACGAAAATTTGTAGATATTCTGTAAAAAATCTGTAATTTGTAAAATGTAAATAGCAAAAAGATTTGCTAAATAATATTTTTTTTACTTAAAATCAGTACAAAAATAGTAAAGTGGGATTGAAAACCGTTTACAAATTTTTGTACTAACTTTTTTTCTGAGTGTACAAAAACGTTTGATTTAGCTGGCAAATTTGCATTTGGATTTTTATTCCGCTTTTTTATTAAAAATATTTTTAATTTCTTTAGCTTAATTTTAAAAATTTGAAGGAAAATAGTTTGTATTTTTTTTTATTAATTATTATAAGTTATGACCTAAAATAGCTGCACTCAAAGGTAAATTATGTATAAAATTTTCTTAATATATGAGAAATAAAATGGTTTAAAAATCTTTTTATAAATTCTTTTAAATCGGAGCAAAAAATAGAAATAAAACCGTTTGTATTTTGTTTGTATCAGAGGGTTTTTATAAAAATGTTGATGTTTTTAGCCTATTTATGGATTATTTAATTATTAATATAAAATTTTATTTAAATTAATTATTAAATGTAAAAAAAAACAAAAAATAAACAAAAAAAAAATCTTAAGAAAATACAAAAAAAGTGAATTGACCGGGATTCGAACCCGCGACCCTTCCACCTGTGGTGAAGGGTATAGAAAGATTTGTATTTTGTTTGTATCAGAGGGTTTTTATAAAAATGTTGATGTTTTTAGCCTATTTATAGATTATTTAATTATTAATATAAAATTTTATATAAATTAATTATTAAATGTTAAAAAAAAACCAAAATTAAACAAAAAAAAAAAAAAGTCTTAAAGAAAAAAATAAAAAAAAAATTACAAAAAAAAGTGAATTGACCGGAATTCAAACCCGCGGCCTTAGAGAAAAAAAGGATTTGTGACATAGCGTCTAGACAACTGAGCTATTGAAGCTCACACAAAATCATCGTCAATAGAGGTACATATAAAAAAGTCTTCGTTCATTAGAGATTTGTTTAGTTTTTATTTAAATGACAAATCTTTGTATGTGTGTTGTTTGTGTATAAAAGGTGGAGATGAAAAAAAGAATTTTAACACATGGATGTGTTTGTTATGCGTAAAATTCTACATACATATTAAACAAAGGGATTTTACCGAAAAAATTAGAGGTAGTCCTGGTTTTTTGCTAATATCTCAGCCATTTATTAACCGATCTGTCTGATTTTTAGCAAACAGAAATGGATCACATGTAACAGAAATAAAAAACAATCAAGTCCTCATCGTGTCTGGGTTCTTCGGAAAGACGGACATCGTTAAATCTACTTCGCTCTTCATAATGACCCAGAATATATATACTCTATAGGGTCTAAGATCAATATTGTAGAAATTACAAACGGAATGACAAACTTATATATACCCTTCCACCTGTGGTGAAGGATATAAAAAGAGAGAGTTTTTTCTTTACATTGTTATTTTTTATTGCATCATATAGTTAACGGCTTTGCTGCAATAGACGCAATCTTTCGTATTACCGAATTCATGCAGTAATTGAATTGTTGCACATGCATGTGGTACAGTCTTGTTGCAACCACATATCGTCCACATCAATATCATTCAATTTAGGCAGAAAGAACTATGTTAATATAAAAGAACTATGTTATTTAGGCAGAAAGAACTATCTTATGTTATCACGATATCGACCACCAGTAACAATCACTGCTTTACCAGACCCAAAACTTAGACCAGCTGCCCCACTTTCACTATATATAAAATATTTTTCAATTAGAAAGAGAGGAGAAAAGTCTTACACTTGACGACCTACCCTACCTCTTTGGCTAGAAATCCTGAGTTTAAAATACTTATTTCTTGGAGGTGGGCTAACACTGTAGGAGCTAACACTGTAGGAAAATGCATTTAATGGATTGCCCAAATTGATTTGGCTAGTGGTATGATAATGTCATCCTAAGAGTTTGACATTATAATTAAATGGGAAACGATTGTATTTGAAATACTACGCAAAGAGAACGAAATGGAATGAAACACAAAACGATTGTAATTGGAACTAACGGTCTTAAAATCAAATGCTTAGTTGGCTGAATAAGTGATAAGTTTGTTGCTAACTTTTTTCTAATTAATTAAATTAATTAAAATAAAATTTAAGGGCATGTTATACGTTTTTTAAGGCATTTTTATCGGCATAAAGTTGACTTTTTGAGCACATGGTTGCCCTGGTATTTATCATTTAAATATTTATTTAATTTGATGTACCGCATTCTATAGAACTAAAAAATTTTATATCTGCTTAAAAATTAAAAATCGTTTAATATTTTTATATGAGCCTTTATCTAACTCTAATTAATAACTTTCTCACTTATTCATTTTTTGTATAAGCTTCTTATAAGCATTCGCATCTACTGGGACTTTCATTTTGAAGAACTCTAATGGCCACACCATTTATGGTCTATTATCAAGAATCAATCGCGGACTTTAGCCCGGCCAACTTTTGTTCTACGCCTACTACGTAGAATATAAACTAATGGTATATGCAAATCTAAAAAAAAATATTATACAATATAATAAAACAGGTGAAGGTTCCAATTTAATTGCATGAATATTCTACATCCATCACCTTACCAAAACTTAAGTAATATGAATATTAAGGAAATTTAAAAAAAACTTAAATTGGCAAATATTTCAACAAGTAGAGCTAATTTTTAACTTTTTTGTTCATATTCACGATCTACATCCTCAGATCTGTCAAAATTTAAATACCCTCCATTTTTTTTGTGTGTTTGCAGTGTACTGTTACTTTAACGATGAAAATCGTCAATACAAAAGGTCTGCTCTGCTCTACTTTAAATATATTCACATAATTAGGTATGTCATCAAAATCGATTTCGGCACTAAATCGAGTTGAAATCGAAAAAAGGTGTGATGTGTTCTTTTTTGCGTTGTTGTATTATCGATTTCAAATTCCATTTTGTTCTATGGAAAAAGTAACCGATTTGCGATGTTTTCCGTTTTAATTCGAATTGAAATACCGCTAGCATTGGCTAATGATTTTTTTTCACAAGAAAAAAGCCGAAAAAAATGTAAGAAAATTTTATATTTCCATAAAAATTATAAAATATATAAATATTTACAATTTTTTAATTTCAAGGGAAAAACACAAGAATCCACGACAGGAAGAAGCTTTCATTGAATTCATGGAAGATCATTTGGATATAGCCAAAGGTGACAGAGTGGATGTGGAAAACCTTTGACAAAAAATGCTTTGATTTTCTTAAGTCCTCTTCGCATATTTTCAATTTTATCAAACCGGGACAAATTTTTCTTTCCAGGCAGTTTAGCATTTTTGTCAAAGATTTAGAAACAGTGGTACGATGCATTAATATGTTTACATCGTTCCCAAAGAAACTACCTTCTGCTAAAAATCTTAGTGTAGCTGCTAACTGCAATATAAGTGGAATCGACGCATTCTTCCAATCGCTTCCAATCATATTTGCTACCATCGTAAAACCTTACTTATTAAATCGGAAACATTGCATAAATCTGAAAAGTTTATTATTAAAGTTAGAAGCAAAAAATAAGGTGAATAAACTTACATGTCTTACGGCAAATCCAATGGATCTGATTTGTTTCTTAACTGTTTTCTTTTTATATATTCTTTTTTGCTTTCATCTTCTAATAAAAGCAAATAGGTTGCTGTAACAAATGCCATATTATTAATAATTGACCAAGATCATTAATTTTCTTGTTTCAGAATATCTTTGCTTTTATATTTCTTAGTTTGTTTTTACATTTCATTAAACTAAAAAAAAACTACTAGTGCAAATTTTTGGTGCAAATTGCTATAGTGCAGATATTACTATATTACTTTGTAGTATGAATTACTATGATTTACATTTGATTATATTTTTTGTTTACATTTGACATTTATCAGAGTTGTACTTTTAGTCAAAATTCTATTTTTATAACGAAACAAAGGTGGAAAATGAAATCGATCGAAACTCATCACACTTTAATCGATTTGTAAATGAAATTTACTTTTGAAATCCATCGATATTCATCACATATCTAAATATTCCTACCTGGGACATCTATGCGTATGATTGATAGTTAACTTATGTTATGTTATAAGATTGCTTATACGTTCAAGTGTACCTGCTATTGAAAGTTAATATATTTGTTGTGTTCGTTTACAAGATATTACTACATTTAATACTCGTATCATTCGAGTAAAAACAAAATAGTGAAAACTATATAGTAAAAACCATATAGTAAAAAATTTAAGAGGATTTTTTTGCATGGTGCTTTTTTATTTAACAAATAATAAAATCGCACAAATTTGTGTGAAAGTCGTTATGAAACTTATTAACGTCAATGATTCGCATTAAAGATTGAACATTGCTAAAGTTTTTATTTTTGGTTTTTGTTATTTGTTTTAATATTTTTACAATTTTTTCGATCGAGTACTTATATATATATATTTTAACAGTAACTATAACGAGCATCTTGTACTAAAAGAGGACGACTTTAAAAATAATTTTCCAAAGACCAGAACCTTGGCTTCAATTTTGTAGAATTCTAGAAATGTTTGAAATTTGTTAAAATCATTGTATTTAAAAAAGAAAATTTGAAAAAATCAGAACTACTTATGAATTTTTTGGTATAATTTATCAAAAGCCACTCAATGATTTTTATATATAAAAAAAAATTGCATATGCTTTTCTATCGATACGGAAAATTTTTTTACTTTATTTTCGAGAAAAATCTTTGAACAGTGAACATGAAAAAGAAAATTGCCTGGTTTTGGAAACGGTTTCAAATACAATACGTTTTAGAATAGGTTCTTTAGTAACCACACTGGTAACATTGTTTTTACGTTAACAACATAGGAGGCTTTACCCGCTAGCATTATGTAATAGTAGTTTTGTATTTTCTTTAGTTTAAGGGTAGAATCTTTTCCTTAATCAAAGAGTTGTTCTTTAATATAACATTTTCTATACTTATGTGTGATTGGAATGATTTCCTTTAGATTCTTCATTGCGTTTGAAATTAGCATGGTTCTGCATAATTTTTTAAGCAGTTTTTTATTATTCCATGCTATTTTTTGATATTTGCGAAAATTTTCAAAAGTTATTTCCCTATTATACTAAATACAATTATACTTTGTTTTATTTTAAATTGATTTTATCGACGATTGTGCATACCGTAGTAAAAAAGACTAAAAATGTTATTTCATTAAGAAGCTAAAAAAAAAACAAAAACAATATATTGTAAACGAAAATAAATAGAGCTTTTGGCACTTTAAATTTTTAAGAGGTTTTTCATAGCAAAAAAACAAAAAATAAAAAAATTTTATTAAGTTTTTCCAAGAACAAGCAAAACTTTTGAAGTACATTTTTAATTTTTTTCCATATATTTCTTTTTTTATAAGTATTACAAATAAAATACATTAAGGTGTCCCCTAAATTACAAATTGTCAAATTATAATTCTAACATCTTCCATATTTTTTCCCAATTGGACTTAAATGTACGAATTTGAATAAAAAATTTTGTGGACAAAATTTAGTCCATGACGAATCGTGTTCAAAGCTCCTGAGTTTTGGATAATCTCTAAAATATCAAATAATTTTCACAAATCGTTTCTAATCTATTTTGATGTGCTGATTACAAAAGTGTTAACATTTTTTGAATCGATCCAAGGATTTTAAAGTTGTTGCTACTTGATTTACTCTGAAAATGAAAATTATTTAAAATTTTAAAAATTTTCCAGAACTCGAGAAATTCGGATACGATTCGGCACTGGATAGATTTTTTTATAAAAATTCATGAATATGAGACTAAATAAAAGCAAACTGTAAGGTATTAGAATTAAAATTTGACAATTTGTAATTTAAAGGACACCTTAATGTATTATGTATCTGGTTTGCAATATCAATCGAAAAAATATTTATAAAAAGTATATAGTCGGAATATTTTTACAGTATTTGAATGCAGTTTATTTAAGAAGTTGTCCGTACAATAGTTTTTAAATTATCAAATAGTTAAAATACCAAGATAAATATTTTTAACACTTTTAAAATTTATATGAAGAATAAGTTACATATATTAAATTTAATAGACCGTTTTTTTAAGTGATTTTTTATTTATTTCAAATTACATTTTCAGTAAATTTAAACTACAAACTATTTTGAATATAAAAATACATAATTGAGAATTTGTACACCAACTTATACTGGACGCCACTTTATTTAAGATAGAATTGTTTCACGTCTAGACCTAGTTACCACATAAAAAATTCCCAATAATTGGCTCGTACCCTACATCTTAAAAATCTAAAGACATTTGTATTACATTGATTTATACACAATTGCCTGAGACCTTTTTGTCGATTATGATTATGACTATAATTTTAAAAAATAACCAAATGGTTTGAATGTAATGAAATATCAGTAGTTCTTTTTATAATTGCATATTTGTTTTGAATATCCTAAGTCAGTAATTAATTTTGTTTAACATAGTGTTTTTGATGGACGACAACACAGTTCATCGCTCTATGCTATAGTTTCTTAATATATTTAATATAAAGGGCGAATCTATTGGATTTTACTTTTAAACATGGTTGGCATGCAATACCTTTTCATTACAACGGTAGTTGTCTATCACGCTCTGATCAATACTGACAAGAAAATTTTTAAACTGCGGTTGCAATAGTGATATCACGGGGTTTATTTCATAATATTACCTGTTAAATTTTGTTATATTTGCAAAATGCCGTTATAAATTGGTGTTTTGGTAGTTTAGCGTTATTAAAACGGTAGTTTAAGATATTTAAAAATTGAACCGGTAAAATAGCGCAATAAACCCGGTTATATAAAAGGAGACTTGCCTTTAATAGAATGGCCATTTTAAAATTTTCATATCGGTCTCAAAGTAGCTGTGGTAGCCAAATACCGTTATTACAAAAAGGTATTAAATGCCAACCATGATTTTAAATCGAAACAAAATTTAAATTTGAAACAACTGTGACGGACACAAATAAATCTCAGATTTCCGTTTTATTTGTTTAATTTCAAACAAATGAAAAAAATAAATAAAACTGAAAAAATCGGTAAATGATAGTAAATTATTTCAAACAAATGTATAAAAAAGTTTCAAAAGATATTTCTTTTAAAAATAAATGTATGTTTCTTTATTTTTAAATGGAACGAAAAACTTTTTTATTATACTACAAACAGCAAACTACATAATATTCTGAGTGTGTTAATATATTTTTTAACTAAAGTTAAGTTATCGAATGACTTTATAAAGTAATTCAATTCTAGGCTAAGCATTATTCTCATGTTAGCTTTATAAGTAAAGTTTTATGTGTAATAACTTAATTCAGAACAACATTAATGAATGATATCATAGCAGCCATGAACCGTGAAAATATACAGGGTTTTATTTTAGAACATACATATATTAGTTTTCTTGTGCGAGATTTTCAATTTCTTAACAATGCCATTGATTTCGTTAATGTCAACTGCGTTAATGTCAGCTGCTTTATTGTCAGCTGCGTTATCGAAAAAGCTATTTTTAATTTTTAAAATATTTTAAAAAATAAAGTACTTTTTTCAAATATTGAATATTTTTTTTTTATTTTATAAAATCGTTATCATGAATTTCATAAAAAGTTCTGTAGATAAATTACGTTTAGTAGTTGGCAGACAACACAATTTTGGAAAAAATCAAAAACATAGCAAAAGTATAAAATTGTGACTGTTTCAAAAAAAAAAATATCAAAAAAAAATCCAATATTCTATATTTAAATTGTTTGACTTTAAACCAAATTATTTCAATTCGAATTACAAGAACTTCATAAACAGACACATATACGACCATTCACAAAACATGTGTTTATAGAGTGTGTGAGTCTAGATTTTGCAAAGTAAATACAAACAAAAATACAAAAACCCCTAACAATTGAATACACATTTATTTTTACGGAATTATTAGGTACAATTTTATTATTTATACTTAACTGAATAACACTGTGCGACAGTCTTTTCACAGGCAAAATTTATATCGGTCAAAGAAAAGTTATACATGTCCTGGCGTTTCGCTTGGTCAGGTATAGGAATCGAGATCTATCGATTTGAAGTTGGTAAGTATCGTATAGGGGAAATTGTAATTATTTGTGCCTTTTTAATGCATTTTTACCATCTAAATGGCCGAATATCGCAGAGTGATGTTCAGCAAAATCGTAGATCATCCGATCACTGACCCTATCATGTGTCGCACAGTGTAATCATTGTTTTTTACTGATGTGTCAGTTGTTCAAACAACTTTTAAAAATAAACAACACAAATCATTTGATTTTAACGAAAAGTGCAAAAAGTAGACCAGGCTTTAAATGAAGCATCGTTTTTTAAATTTTATTTTCTGTTTTTTAACTAACAAACTATTTTAGGTGAATAATATCCATAATGTGAATGGAATTATAGAATTGGATTCATCATTTTTAATTAATTACATTTTTGAAATAATTATATTTTCGTTTATTTAAGAATAAATGCAACTGAGGGGAGTTAGAAGACAATATTTAATTTGAGGGACACCTTATAATACCTGTGTATTTGTTTCTTTAGCAAAACAAATAAAAGTGAATGAGTATTTCCGTTCATGTTACTCAATAAAGATAAAATATAAAAAACTATTATGTTGAACAATTAGTGTACTACTATATTTGTTTTAAACATTTATGTTTAAAATAATAAAATTTTATTTTATAGCCACAAATGTTAAACACAACAATTAACATGGTTAGTGGCAGCAGGTGCGGTTAACGATCACACAAATACACTTACAATAAAAGTGTAAACAGTATGGCAAGAGAGTGTTTGTCCCTTCTTAACTTTGGGAACAATTGTACCAAGAAAAAATATTGATTGGAGTCCGTTAAAAAATATTAAAGTTTATTTGTTAAGACGTTATTTACAATTACTAACAATCGACTACTAAGGCAAAAGTATTTTATTACGAATTAAAACCAAAGAACACAAAACTAAGGACTACACTCTTATAAGTTTATATCTAAATTTTCTACCATAATAAACACGAAAAGGGAAAGAAATACGTAGCAATAGCTGATTTGTTATCTAATCTTATACCAATAAAATTAAATGTATAAATTTCACTCTGAATATTTTGTGCTACTACATGCACAGTCAACAAAATAAAAATTTGTACACTTATATTAACAAATTTTGGACCACATTATTTCTGTAACTCGTTAAGCTAGCACAGCCAAACAAAAAGCAAATAAAAGCTAATTTAATTGAATAATTTAAACCTTTTATGTCAATCTCGTAAAGTTACCCGTTAGGGAATTATACAGATTACCTCAAAAATACTATAATCAGGCAAAAAAAAAATAAACTTGGACCCTGCAAAATTACAAAGAAAAATACTTCCAATCAAATCAATTGCTTATACCGTTAGTATCAATCACGTGTTTTATATCTATATTGTATTTAAAAAATATTTTTTGTATTTATTTTATGTCAAAATTTCCATGGGTGTGTTTCTAAGACGTTTTTTAAACAATTCTTAAAATTGGTGTTTTAAACTGGAATTGTACGCCAAACAAAGCTTACTTTGTCTATTTAAAAATATAATAGTTTTATTAGAAAAGATCCAAAATTGTAAACCATTGGATTGGGGATTTTAAAGGTCGTAAGATACTTTCGATCCTATAGATCATATTTGTGGGATGAATTTAAACATTTTTATCTTAAAATGTATTTTCAGATGCCTAATTAACAATTTTTTCAAAACCAAATTAGATTCCGATTCGTTTCGACACAATAGTACCCTACACTGCTAATTTTCATATTTTTTATATAACTGCTCCCAATTTGGAATTCATATACCCAGAAAAAAATGGTAGTCATTCTGTGACTATAACTTCTTTCATTGCTTCCTAAACTTCAGTTGACATTCTTTTATGAATTGTTGGTGTTATTCTAAGGCACTTCCAAAAGGATTCATGGGTTCATATTTCAAATGCAGTGATCTGGATATAAACCCGGTGCATATCTTAAAAAATCAATCTTCATTACTTCTAAAGCATAAGTTATAGTATATCGTATATTTCTGAATCTAAAGCATTTATTCAATTTGAAAAAGAGTTCTGATGAAATTTTTTAATTTTTTTATTAAATCATATTTTATATTTAAGTTTCAAATTTTATGAGGGTTAGAATTTATGCAGCTGGCCTTTCATTTGCATTTTTCAGCCTTAAATAATTATGACGACGCAATCTGTGCATTTTGCATTATGTATTTCATTCAACACTACATCATTTCCAGTTTTAATTCAGAATTTATATAATTTAAAAATTGTGTAAAAATTATTTAAAATTGCCCATTGTCAATGTTTTAAAACTGTGCAAAAATTATTTTAAATTGTTCAAAAATATTTTAAAATTGTCTAAAAATGTTTCCAAATTGTACAACCAGTTTTTAAATTATCCAAAAATATTTTAAAATTTGTCTAAAAATTCATTAAAATTTTTGAAAAATGTTTCAAAAATGCTTTTTCGCTAATGCAGAACTATTTATTTATTTTAATAAAGAGTATTTGTATATCAATGCATAAATTTCGCTTCTTTAAACTTATTTTTACTGCATTCTTATAAAATACATTTCTATCAAAACTTAAATACTACAAAGTATATGAACATTTTCCACTCATGCATCAGAATATCTAATCATTGTATTATCATTGCTTCCTTAGAGTAAAGTATGAGTAATGCTAGTAGCTATATATGAATACTTCCATCCTATGACACGCTAATGTTAAATTCATTGATGAAACCATTAGAAAAGAAGTGATGCCTTTGCCATAGTTGTGATGCTTTTATTGCTTCTTTGGCAGCTTCATTTTTGCTGGGTAATTTTAACTAACATTATATAAAAATGTGATAACTTTCAAGCCCCCAATGTACGTTGGTAATGTACTAGCTCCGATGAATTATAATACATACGCTTTTAAGAGACGAAAAAAACTCACCGGATATATTTCATTTTCATTCTCTTATTCTCTTAGAAATTTCACCCTTCGAGAATCTGCTTAAGGCACATTTTTAGAATATTTTGGATAGTAATAAGATATTTTAAAAAATTAACTGGCCATTATTTCTGGGCTTGCAACAGGTTGACTTCAGTCAAGACAAGGTTTCTTAAGCATCAAGCTTAAGAAACAAAAATAAATATGTCAGTTAAAGTCCCAGTTAGTTTCCAGCTGGACAGTATTAAAATTTTGTATTCCTAAAATTTCATTTCATATCAAAACAAAGCTTAAGACACTTAAGCCAGTCGTAGTTAGGCCTTACGTCAGATAAAAATTAACGTTAAGGTGCCACCGCAAATATTTTTCGGATAATGTCGACATTTTCCCTGTAAATCTTATGGCGGATATCTATTGGCGTTTCCTTGATATTTTAAACTGACTAAGCTGAATTTTCAACTGTCAAGTTAAACTTTTACCTATCACCAAATGCAAATACAAGCGATGCACATTAAATGGTGAATAAACAATACAATGGATGGCGGATTACCATTATTAAAATAATTTTGCTGTTTAAGAGGGTTTTAAATAAAATACTGAAAAATATGCGAGATAATAAATCTTCTTATAAGTCAATGAACAAACTGTGTTCTAGAATTTGACTTACTTTTTGCTCGCAGTGTAGTAAAACATTTGTTCAATATTGCAGTTGAAGCAAGGTCATTATCATTGTCAGAATGCAAAATCGAAAGCCTAACAGAAAGCCAAATTTCAGGAGCTCCAGTTTCACCATTTGAAGCTGAAGTTCCACAACTTTTAACAGGAATTTTATTGAAATATTCTTATTTAAAGAACTATTATTATTAAAAGAATCATAGTCCTTGCTTAAATCAGCATATAAGTTGCAAAACTTGAGCCTCAAATGATGAAACTAGAACTTCTAAAATCTGGCTTTCTGTTATGCTTTTCATTTTGCATTCTGTCCATCCTATAGTTTATTAAAGTCCTTGGTTGAAGTGTACTATTTTGTTTTTTGAGAGCTAAGCATTTTTTTCTTTTTAAGGTTTTTCCTTGGCAAATAAAATGTATGTGTTATTTTAAATTTATTTTCTTTATTTTTTTTCTTTTGCCTTAAACTATTGTTTGGAGAAATAAATCACTATTCGACAAGTTTTGAAATTGCCTCTGAAAACCCTTAAGGCCACAAGCACATGGTTGATAAGTGTCTCTGGTGATTAATTTGTAAAAAAAAAACATTTGGTATATTTTGTTCAAGAAAAAAAGTTTTCAAAAAGAAAAAACAGTAATAGAAAAGTATAAAATAAAAGCAATATTTAGGTTTTCAACTACATAAAACCAAACATGAGGTAAAAGAACAAACTTTCATAAAATTTATGTTATGCAGACTACAACACTGTTTATCTAATAAGTTTAATAAAAATTTAACTTTTTATTTAACTCTTAAGTATAGTCAAATGCCGATTTAAGACTCCTTAGACTAGCATTAAGCCGGACTCCTGTTCTTAAAATTTAAACCGAGGAATTCCAAAACATACTTTGTGAGTTTAAATTCTTTTCTAAATAACGAAAATTATCATTTAAACTTAATCAATCCATGAGAGGCGTTTCAAAGGGATGGAAAATCGTAGTTTAACATTATATGATCTGTAATCGCTTCAAAACTCGATACTGCTATATACCGGTTCGCTAATACTCAAAATACTCTTGTAAAAAAAACTTTTAAATTAAATTTAAGCATAACTCTAAAACTAAAAATATTTATACACTTCAATAATGAGTTTTAAATGAATATTTTCAATTCAACTTTTGTTTTTTTTTTTTTTTTTTTTTTGTTTCTTAACTTCCATTAAAAAAGAATGTTATAATCTTATTTGAACGTTTTTTTGTAATTGTTAAACCTATTAGTATCTTTATCAGTTAAGTGTATTATTTCTTTCATTTTTTTAAATTTTACATCTACACTAGAGGAATAAAAACAAAAATCTCTTTCCAAAGAGCTTAACTTTCAAATTCCTTTTAAAGTCATAAAAGTATATTTAAAAAAAAAAAACACAAATGCTAAGTTCTACGCAGTCACTGGCCGTAGTATATATTATATAAGCACCACTTACTTTTAGGATGCACTTCAGGAAACGCTGAAAAAAAAGCAAAGGAAAATAAAATTTACTGATAACAATATTTCCACCTTAGTATACTAAAACTAACGCAATGAATTTTTTGTATTTATAGGTACTCCATAAGTATCTCTGGCATAAAACAAAGGCTGATAAAAAATTTGTTAAAAAGTTGCAAAAATTAAAATAAACTTTTGCATAAATTGTAAAATCAAAATTGAAAGTTTTTCTGGAAAAAAGATAACATGAAAAAAATATAAACGAAAATAAACAATTGAAGTGATTTTTTTAAATTGAAAAGGCTAAGTAATTTCAATTGGAAATTTAACAATGCACACAAACTTCTGTGTGCATTCTGTTTAAAACACTTGAAATATTAAACGATGCACACATAAGACTACAACTTGAGAGATAGCACACACAGCTCTCAAACAATTAACATCTCAAGGCTCACTCAACTGAAACTGCGTCCCATGAGCTTGTGAGGAAGTCTAGAGATTCTTGAAATTCAAACAATATAACTTCGCTGTATAATGACAATTGTGGACTCTCGAATTGTCAATGCTTGTCTGGGTAATATCGAGAGGGCAAAACAAGTTAGGAGAGGAACACCCTAAGGTGGCTTCTGTTTATTAACTCAGTTCTCGTAAACTTGGTTTTTAAACTCGATGCTTATGATACTACGAGTACCATCAAGGATGCTTCTGAATGTGATAAGTGACATCATAACCAAATCTCTAAATATTATTAGCAACTGGTACACTGGCTGTGGTCTGGGAGTGAGACAGAATAAATAAGAACCGGTGGTTTTCACCACTAAGTCCACATCGAGCTTCAGACAATCGTAACTTCAGGACTGCAAGCTCACACTCTCCGAAAATGTTGAATATCTTGGCATTGTCTTAGACTTGCTTTGTACATCTGCAGGAAGATGTTTGGCTCCGGATGGGGTTCAGTTCAAAAATGGTGTGTTGTGTGCACTACCATCGTACAACCAATACTTAATTATGTCTCTTGTCTGGTGGACGGCAGCTATCAAGCAGGTAATCACGAAGCATCTATACAGAGATCTGTGCTCGCCCTGTATTGGAGTTACTGGTGCGAAAAGAACTTTTCCCTTTGAAGCTGTTATACTTCATATTATTCCTACTGAAATTTATGTGATAGCGGCTTCTGCTAGCAGTGCTGCACTACTTGGAAGGTCAGAAGGAACACGGCAGACTCCTAAACCTGCTGCCTCTGTTGCTGAAACTACTATATTCCTAGGATAGACCTTTTCATGGTGACTTTCCCTCTGGAGATGAATGGGATCCAACAACAGGGCATAAACTAATGTTTCAATGATGAGTTATGGGGTAGGATCTGGGGTACCTGAGCATGGTATTGTCCTTCAGGCGGATATTCTGGCTATCAGAAACGCTAACAGACTCTTGAGTGCGGTTGGAGCTCGGGGTTATGTGGGTATTTTCGGCGCTTATGTCCCTGTTTATTATGTCTTCTGCCCTCGTCGGTCAGTACAAGTTTCCAGTCTATGATTAGGCTGGTATGAGTCCCCAGTAACAGGAATTTTACGTAAATGAGCGGACAGACGAATAAGCAAAAGTATAATCTGCCTTAATTGTCTAAACAGCGATGTCAATCGCTATACAGCTGCGAAACAATAATGGTGGGATCGCCCAAAAAACTGATTTGTGCTGACAACCTAATTTTTTGCAAATCGAATGGCTCAGTTGCAGCAACTGGGTTTTCGGTTTTGACTGCCGTATTGATATTGAGGCAACTGATATGATATTGTCACAGTCAAATAACTCACAATCAAATAACTCAGGTCTCAATTGATTTTCTGTTGTCACAACCGAGAAATTCGGTTACCACAACCGAACCATTCGATTGGCTGCAAATTTTGTCGTCAGCACGAGAATGTTTTTTCTGTGATCTTTGAGCACTACCTGCGTAAGGTGAGGGCATATGGCGATCTTTTCAGTAGGAGTAGGAAAGATGTTTCGATACTAACTACCATACTGACTGGTTACTGGCTGATAGTCAGTCACGGCAAGATACGCAGGCGACTGCTCGATTGTCTTGTCAGCGCTTTCCTGTTTGTATTTTTTTCTGATCATTTTGATTGAATCATAATCTTTATAAATTCAATCTCTGCCAGTGCATTGATTCTTGTACCGCTGGCAGGTGCTGGCTATGAAGTACTTGAAAAATACTTTTTCCCAATTCTGCCATAGCACTCTAATCTAATTTTTTATTAAATAAATACTGGCAAAACGCTTTATTCAAACCCTGCTAAAGCATCCAAAGTGTTCTGACAGTATGCCAGAAGTTATAATTCATTTAGGGTTTCAAGTACACACAGAAAAATGAAGGGCCAGCCGAACTTTAAAGTGTAGTTTGTTTTGCGTAAACCAATTAATTCGGTTAGCACAACCACAATAAAATGTTATTGCTGATTATTTTTGGTGTTGTCATCAACAATTCAGTTGTATAAACCCAATTTTTGTGTTGGAAACGAATATTTAGTTGTACTAATCAAATTTCCTTTGGAAACTGTTAAAATTGTTTTCTGTGTGTATTATTTGGTAGAAATCTCGTTTGGTAATCTGACGGCCTGGGTTCAAATTCCGAAATGAGCAATAAAATTACAAATGCAGATTTTGAATTTTATTTTGGGAAATCGGTTTTAGGTCATCTATTTTTGGGTTTGGCCAACGTTTTATCAACGTTGGAAAATTTTTTTCCCTGTACTTTTCCGACCCCTTTGAGCAGTTTATATTTTTTCCAACACTTGTACTACCTGTTAAGTACTTTGTCAGCACAAAATTTTAAGTAATTAAAAATATTTGTTAAATTTCAAATTCGATTTCTAACCATTTTTTGTTTGAAATGTTTGAATATTATTAGTTTTCATACAATAATTCTTTGAAAATAAAAATTGAAGTTACAAAAAAAAAAAGCAAAAAGTTTTTTGTATTCACAAAAATATTCTGTGGGAGATGTTCAATTTTACAAAAAGAATTTTGTAATTTTTTTGTGTGTAAGCTTTTGGTATAATCTTAAACCGATTAAAAAATAACACTCTTTATCTGTTAGATCAACTGAAAAGCTACAAAATGAATGACTGAAACTACTAACAGTTTTATTTAATATATAGATTTTAGTCAACTGACGCTTATTTAATAAGAAAAAACTTTAATAGAGTGATTCTTACTCGAAGAAATTTCATTGTAAGGGTAAAAATCGCGTATAAAGAAGAATATAATATTGATACCTCTTAAAATAAATTTTATTTGATAGAGACTGCTACACAACTATGAACTTGTAAATTTGATGACTGAATTATAATAAACTTCCTAAACTTCAGTTAACTTTCTTTTATGATTTTTTTTATGTTGTAGTCATTTGTATATAAACGCGATGCATATCTAAAAATCACTCTTTTTGTTGCTTCTAAAGCATAAGTTATCTTACATCTTATGTTTTCTGAATCTAAAGCATTTATTCAAAATATTGTTTTCTGCTCATTCAAAATAAAAAATATCAATGAGAAAATGGTTCTGATGAACATTGATTTCAAGAAGGTTAAAATTTATGCGTTGTTGTAAATTTTAATAAAAGTTTTGAAAAATTAAGTAAAACAGACAAACAACCTTTAATTGAAACTATCTTAGCCTATCATTTGCATTTTTTCATGCTTAAGTAGTTATGACGATGCAATCTGTGCATTTTTGTATTGTGTATTTTTTTAACCCTACACCATTTTCAGTTTAAATTCAGAATTCTCCAAAATAATTTTAAACTTGTATAAAAATATTTTAAAATTATACAAAATAATTTTAAAATTGTTTAGAAATTACTTCAGGACTAATATTACATTGTGAGGACTAATATTACATTGTGTAATAATTAACTCGGATTAAGACTAGAATAAATTTTATTACCTCACTTTGGTGGGCTTGAATGTTTCTTCAGAAAACTTCCAATATTTAACTTATTCCAATTTTAAAAACAATATATATTTGATATGTCACAGAAAGTAAATAATTACACAGTTTAATTAAAATCCTCAGGTCTGTAAAAACAAATGAACACTACCTAATATTTTATAAATTAATTAAAAATGTAAACCTAATTTTGTAAATTATGTTATTTTTGTAGTAAATACTAAAAATACCAAAAACAATTTTTAGTAAATCATTTAAAGGGGAAATAACTATGTATAACTACAACGTCAATGCGAAATCGGATCACCACAAATTCATAAAAAATATATATTTTTGCATTATTTTTGGAACACATCTTCTCGAATCCTATTAAACAACACAGGGGATCAATATCTTGGTAGGACATGGATCATTCATTTAATTTTTAGAAACATTGAGATATTTGGAATTGGTTTACTTCATTTATTACAGGATACTGATACAATTTGAGACATACACTCATTATTCATACACTATTATTTCTTTAAAACAACTTAAAATACATATTAAATTAATCGAAAATACACTCAGAATATTATGCAGTTAACTGTTTGTACTTTAATAAAAAAGTTTTCCGTTCCATTTAAAAATAAAAGAACATACATTTATTTTTCAAAGAAATATCTATATTAACTTTTTTATACATTTATTCGAAATAATTTACTATCATTTACCGATTTTTTTCAGTTTCATTTATTTTTTTTTTTTCATTTGTTTGAAATTTCATAAAAATTTACCGACAAAACTGAAATTTGTAGTTTATTTTTGTCCGTAACAGTTATTACAAATTTAAATTTTGTTTGCTGTTTAAAAAAAAAAAAAAAAATATTTAAAAAATTTCAATTTGTTTTTTTATTTAAATTGGTAGTATATATACAAAATTTTTCAATACAAATTACAAAAACTTCATAAACACACATACATAGACAAATACATTCACACAAAAAGTGTTTATAGCTTCATATGCATACATACATTTTGTATTGTACGAGTATATTAAAAAAAACAAAAATGGAAACAATTTCAAATAAATGGAAAAAACATTTATTTTTTAAGGATTGGTAGGTAAAATTTTGACATTTATTTTAACTGATTATATCATTTGTTTCTTACGGATGTGTCGGTTGATTAATCAACATTTAAAAATAAATAACAAATGGCATTTAATTTAAATGAAAATTAAGTAGACCTGTTTTTAAATGAAATATCATTTCTTTTTAATGATATTTTTAGTTATTTTAACTTACAAACTTTTTTAAGTGTACACTCAAAAAGAGGACTACTGATGTTTCATTATATTTAGCCCATTTTGTTGTTTATTTTTAATCATTGTTTAATAATCGACAAAAGTAGTAAAATCAATCGAAAGTCATTTAAAACAACAATCAATTTTAACTTGATAAAAGTAGAAAAACGATTTTTGAGATGTGTTTTTCAAATTTAAGTTTTTTTATTTGTAAGTAATTTTATAAAACATAACACACACAGATGTAACATATGTATGTATTTTTAAGTTCTGTGTTTATCTATATTTAAATAATTTATGGTAATTTTTATTGAAATAATTTTGAATATAAACAAACTATTAATTATAAATTAATTATATTAATTTCCATTTTTATAAACAGAAAAAATAAAATTTTACATTTAACAGAAAATATCAACTCCTACTGAATGTCTGTAAATTTTAATAGTTTCTTTTTTGAATGACTGATTCAAATAGTTAAAAAATATATTTCTATAAATTTCAATTGATTCTTCATTTAAAAATAAACTTTACGTATTACTTTTTAAATAAACTACAGTCGGTAACGTAAAATATATTATGAGTGTACATATGTATCCCATGGGTTGTCAAAGGTCAAAAAGAGGAAGTTTTTGCTCAGTTTTAAAAATTTTTTATTCGCATTGAAATTCAAAAAATTTTCACTTGATTTGATTTTTATAGATTTTTTCTCCTGATTCTAAATTTGGTCTCCAAAATTTTCAATCTCTTTATAATTTTACAAAATTTTATAAAAAAGGTATTTCGGAACTACAGTTAAAACTCGATTTTTGCCGCAAGATGTTTACATTTTTTTGTCATATACGTGATCTGAATTATTATATAAGATGTGTCTTAACACAAATAAGTTAAAATAAATTAATTCGACACTACTCTAAACTAATCTGTAGGGGTTTTTCCTGTCCAATTACATAACTATTTATTTTATTAAGCACTTTTATTTCATAAGTTGATAAAATACACAATATACAAAATACAAATAATAAAATTATTTAAATAATTAACAATGACTCATTATTATTTATATTAAAATAATAAAAAAAAATGTATTATAGATAATACATTATTTTTTTAAAATAGTGCTAATTGAAAGGAGTATTTATTACAAAGTAATGTATAAAGTAATGATATGTCATTACCATGTTTTTGCTGGGTACCTGATTTAACTACGGACAATTTCAAATATGATTTTTTTAAGAATTTAATTTCAGCTTTAAAAACCATGTCAATATATTTTAATGTAAGATATTCATGCACTTAAAGGAGAACTTTTACTTATCTTATAAACTCCATTAATTAGTTAGTTTATATTCCAATTAATTTTAGCCATCAAAATTTTACATTAAAATTTGCAACAAAAACTCTATCTGAAATAAAACCTTTATTATTTTTTTTTACATCATTTCTTTTTGAATTTCCTGTGGTAAAAAAACATTTTTGAGAAAGATATTTTAAAATTGTTATTTTTTAGGAATTTGCTCATTAATTAATAAAAAATCGTCTAAATTTTATTAAATTTTTTTCTCTATTTCATTTTGAGGTAAAAAAAAACAGATATTTTCATTATGCGATTAGAACAGAAAGTATGGCAATTTTTACATAAATTAACTAATTTGTATTCTTTTCTAAAGAAAGAAAGATTCAAAATTTTATTTTATACCTAGGGTACAAAATAAAATTTTGAATCTGCTTTTCGTTGTAGATTATTGGTTAACACAATCGTTAACAAATATAAATTTTAACTTTAAATAAAAGATTTAGGAAAATTAGCGCAATAGTGTTGGTAATATATTGCAAAACATTTATAGCAAAATTTATCTTTTCCATAAAAACATTTTGTATGGTATAAGCAAAATCGTCCAACAACTTTTTAGTTAGTGGAAATCTGAAGGTTCTCTAAATTTCCATACAGATTTATATATTTAGTTTAGGTCCTCAATAATCGACATTTTAAGTATCGCTCATAATAATTTGTGTTTTTTTTTTCTTGCATATACTATTAGAAAAAGTATACTATTAGAAAAATAATATCCCAAAGGGGTTTGGCAAAGTTGGTGCTAAAAAAAAAAATTATGGCTTCTTGAAGTTTTTAAGTTTTTACCATGTTTTACTATAAGCTTATATAAAAAACTTAATTTTTTCTTTATTGATTTCTATTTTTAAGAATTTATTTTTTGTGTTTCCTTTTAAAAAATAAAACTATTTACTTTTCTTTTAATTATAAACTCAGAAAAATTATTTAGTTAAAACCTAAAATATTTATTTTCTTTGTTTTTGTGTTGAAAAAATACAAAATTTATGATAAAATTTTATTTGTTTTACCAAATTAATGAACCTGAAATTAAAATTCCTATAAAATCATACTTATCTTTGATACATCAATTCGACGAAGTATGACTTTCCATGGATAAGAGCTAAATTTTTTAACTTCACCCGGAGTACCGTTGCTGTTTTTTTTAACAAAATTTCTCATCATTAGTTGGTCTTAAGTACTTTTTGGTCATCGTTAGCTAAAACACCAAAATATTTGTATAAGACCAACGAAAAAACACATTCCATAGTCGATAATTTCTTTCAACAAAAAAATTTTAGCTCTGACAAATGTCAATTAAATGTATATATAGTAGAAAAAAAAACTAAGGAAACACCTTAATTTTAATAATATTATGAATTATTCTATTTTGAAATCTTCTCTAAAACTTTAAATATTTAATTTTAATTTAAGTTTAAATCGCAACCTCAAAATTTTTTCAACAAAAAAAGCGTTATTAAAAATTTTAATTATTTTTTTAATATTTTTTGTTTGTAAGTTTATAATAATAAAAAGTTTGAATTATATTATTTTGTAAAAAAAAAAACATAAAAAAATTAATTTTATAGCAATGGAAGTAAAAATGGTAGAAAAAATACAAAATTATAGAAGTCATAACTTTGTTTTTCGCACCAACTTGACCAAACTCCTTGGCAATTTTCTTTTTAATTTTCTTTTATACTGTGTTGAAATGATTGAAGCTACATTCGATGACCCATAATTTGTTGCACAGTGTAATCGGTTAGAAACAACATTCAGTTTTTTCAACCAGACAATGCAAGAGTTTTTGAAAAGCGACTTCAATTTTTAAATTCAAGCAATAATTCAATGGAATGACCTATATTCTTTCCGGATAGAAGCCGTATAGGGAATAATAATGGAGTACCATTGCGTATTTTTGTCAAAAAATCGATAGTAATAAAGATTTTTAATCACAAAAGCACAAGAATTTTTCGTAAAATGGAATTTTTGGGCTTATTAAAAATCAATAAAACTTAACGCAAATATTTTTTTCTTCAAATTTTTTATATATTAAAAATTAATAATAAGTCCATAAAATAGGGTTTGATTAAATGCATTGCATGGAAAATAATTCTTCAAATTGATTAAAAGGAACTGCTTACATAACACTATTTTTGTCAAAACAATACCATATTAACTGTCATAATATTTATTAACTAAACAATCTGTTAAATCAATTGATTTTGTTAGCTGTATAGTGATCACCTATTTATCAACTTAATATGGTTTTTAGTTGATTTTTCTGCTGTTTTTTGATTCAGTGTTTAAACCAAGTCATCAAACTTATGATAATTTCGTCTCTATAAATTAATTTCATATATTCAATATAACTACAACCTATAAAAAAACTTATGAAAAAATTTAATTTATTTATTTTATTTATTTGTTATTAGTTGTAAAATGTAATTATTATAACTAAATGTAAGTGTTGTACAGAACCAAAATTACTATCGACTTTTTTGTATTTTTTAAAGTTTTCTTTATCATTTCTTACTCTCTAAAACATTACAAATAAAAATACAAAACCTGATTTGTTAACAAAAAGAACGGTTTTATTTTTTTGGAAATAAACTGTAAAGGCACTATATCAGTTGTGCAAAACAAAAGCAACATTTAATTAAAATCTGTATTAAGTGAAGAATCCTTTTTTTATAACTTCGGAACATCTACGTGGCATTCTGTAAGTTTCCAGCGCTTCTTTTAAACGTTGATAAGAAGTGAAGGCTCGACCAGCTACTAGACGCTTTAAAATGTCAAATAAGTTTCAAATAGGATTCCAATCAGGTGATTGGGCCGGCTAATAAAGTGTTTGAACCCCATTTTCAGCGAGCCACTCTTTTACCAGCTTCGAAGTATGTTTCGGTTCGTTGTCGTGTTGAAATATCCAACGAAGCGGCATATCCCACTCAAAGTGTTGCATCATAACATTCGCAAGAATGTCTTTATATATGAATCTGTCAATTATTCCTTCGATTTCGTGGAAGGGTCCAACGCCAAAACCAGAGAAGCATGTCCAAATCATAACTGAACCGCCGCCATGCTTCACAGTTGGCTTGCAGTAGCGTGGGTTTAAGCGATCTCCTTTCTTGCGGCGAACAATGCACATTCCGTCAGAGTCGCTAAATAAAACAGTTTTCCATTTTTCAGGCGTCCAGTTTTGATATTTTCCTGCAAAATAAAGCTTACAAATATTGATATTCGGCGACGAACAGTACTTGAATCGATATTTAAATTTAACTCATTTAAAATAGTTGTTGATGATTTAAATGGATATTTTTTCACAATTTGTACAATGTGACAGTCTGTTCTTTCATCTGTCTCCCAAAGGTAATTTTTTTACCGATTTTGTTGTTTTATATTTTTTTATAAGGCGAGATATTTTAGATTTATTAATATTATGCTTTTTAGCTAGTTCTATTTGACTCTTTCCATTAAAATACTATATAATTATTTAATTTTTTAAGTTTTCTGAATATTTAACATGAGCCAATACGATTTGATTTAAATGTGATCAATTTCACAACGCTACTAATGCAAAAATTAACCGTTAATTGCCAGTAGAGACAATGCTAGTTGTTTGCTGCTTAATGTTGCTTTTGTTTTGCACAACTGAAATAATGCCTTTTACAGTTTATTTCCAAAAAAATAAAACGTGTTTCATTATTTACAAAAAAAATCAAAGAACAAGCAAAAGTAAAAAGTTGGGGTAAACACTTAAAAAAACAAAGAACTAGTAGAAAAAATATTTTTTTAAATATCAAAATAAATTGTTGAGACAAATAACTTAAAAACACAAAACTAGCAGAAGAAATATTGTTTATTAGAAAAAAACACTTTGAAGCTACAAAGTATAAAAGAAAAACAAGCAGCAAAAAAGCAAATATGAGTAAAAAAAAACCCAAAAAACGAAAACATGTTGCTATTAAAAAAAGTTGGTGCGTAAGGTTTGTATTTTCATAGAAATATTCACGAGCCAGCCAAAATTGAGCATAATTTTGTCAGAAGTGTTAGTCATTTCTATAAAAAGTAATTATTTTCTCCAATCAATAATTTAATCCCATATATGTTGTTTTATCAATTATCTTTACAATTTTAATGTTTTATACAAGTGTCATTAACAGATGTGCCTTAGTTTACAATATAAATTTAATCTCTTTTGTGTAATACCATCATGTTCAACTAATTACATTCAATCCTTTTTTTTTTCGTTTCCGTTTTTCCGCTGCTCTTTATTACATAGCTTTTGTCTATGGCAATCATCATCAAAATGAAGCTGTTGCCAATGATGCTGCTGAGGGCCTAACGCTGATACCCTCTGATAAAACAATTGTACGTTATTCAAACGAATCTTTGATGATGATGTGCCGTAGTCCAACACCGGATGCAAAACTACACTGGAAGTCGCCAAAAGGTGAAATAATCGAAGAACATAAAGGACGCATACATATTGAATCAACATCAGATCCAGGTACAATGAACTTTTATTTATTACATATAGTACAGTTGTTTGTATCTGTGTTGGCTTTATATGTTTGAATGTATTTGTTCACAGTAATATAATGCCAAAGGCGGGCATTTTTTAATGCGTATTTAATGGTATTGTTAACACGTTGTAAAACAGTGTCTACTTGGTAGCATATAAATATAAAGATAGTTGAGCAAATAGTTTTTACAAACTAACCCCCCAGTCTAGATTAAAGATAAATATATTAGCAATGAGTAAAATACTTTGGCAGAATATTGGCAAAAAATTACTTATTGCTTATGATAAGAGTATGAGATCAGGTATTAATGTTTACTCATATTTAAAAATATTTCGTGGGGTAAGGTATTTGTTAAATTTTATTTCATTTGAATGTAATAGTTTTGACTTTCTATCTTGTCAAAGAACTATTACGAAACATATTGTCGGCAATAAATATAAACGAAATCGAGTGGTCTACATGAAATAAAACAATTTGGCATTAGCTGCAATATATGTCAACATATTTAACTTTCGCCTAGATGGCAGTTAAAATCATAGTTAAGGTAATACGATTGGTATGGATTTATTTTGTTGTCATTAAAAAATAATTGTCCAAATCAAATGTTCGTACTTTATTAATAATTTAAATTGCGATACACCTCTATATTTATTGGGTATACAAGTTAATAATGTTTATTTGGACAACAGATGGCATAACTATCACATATGGTTTGTGTCAATAATAACAAATATGGTATTTTGAAGGGTCAACATCTGTAATTATAATTCAGTATTCGATAGACGCCAAAGTGTAAACACACATTTATTCAATCGCTATAATAATGTCGAAATTTTATGCCTAAAAAGATGTTTTGCGGGGAAGTCTGATTGTTTGTTGGATTGTTGGAAGAAGCTTACAGTCAACATGCACCAACTCAAAAAACTTGTGAACCATGGTTTGTGCGATTCAAAAGTTGTGATTTCGACACAGAAGGCAAGGAGAGGCCTGGGTAGCCGAAAAAGTTTGAAGATGAGGTATTGGAAGCATTACTCGACGAAGATTGTTGTCAAACGCATTATCATTGGGAGTCACACAACAAGCTATTTCCCTATGTTCTAAGGCATTTGGATATATTCAAAAGCAAGGAAATTGGGTTCCATATGAATTGAAGCCGAGAGCCGTTGAAAGCCGTTTTTGCATGTGGAAATGCTGCTTGAGCGCTACAAAGAAAATTCATACAAAATGGATACATTACAATAACTACAAGCGCAAATAGTCATATAAAAAGCCCGGCCAACAAGCCAAATCAACGCCGAAGCCGAATATCCATGGCGACAAAGTAATGCTCTGTATTTTATGGATCAGAAGGGTGTTTTGTATTATGAGCTGTTGAAATCGGGTCAGACAATCGCAGGGAACCTGTGCGGAACACAATTGATTCGTTTTAAGAGAGAAATCAACGAAAAACTACCACAATATTCGACCAGACACAAGGCCATAATCTTCCATCATGACAACGCTCGGCCACAAGTTACAAGACCGGTCAAAAACTATTTGGAAAACAGTGGATGGGTAGTTTTGTCTTACCCCGCCTTATAGCCCAGAGCTTACTCCTTCTGACTACCATTTGTTTCGCTCGATGCAGAACACCCTTACTGGAATACGCTTCGCTTCAGAACAGGCAGTATGACGCAGTTCTTTTGCCGCGGAATCCATATGCTACCAGAAAGATGGGGAAAAGTAGTGGCTTACGATGGACAATACTTTGAATAATGTTTCAATTCATTTTGTTATTATAATAAATTCATTTTTCAAGCAAAAAAATCTACATTATTAACTTGTATATCCAATAATTTAGCAAATAAGATTTTTAAATAAGCCAAACGTCTTAAATCGGCTTTAATCAAAAACCACGAGAAAATACAACATTTTAGACGATTTTCATGTTATTTATTAAAGTATAAAGTCGTTAAATTTAAATAATTCTTTATTGGTCTCATAAGATTATTTACACATCGTATATATAAATCACAAATTTATTCAGGACGAATTAATTCGGTTTAATTAGACAATTCAATTGATGCAATATAAAAGTTTCGATTTCACTGAGAATTCAGGTGATTTAATGTTTAATTATAACGTTGTAAAACCTATTTTAAGTAGTGTCTTTTAAATTGTTATTGCTTATTTTTACATCGATTTAATTTGTTACCTCTACTCTTATTTTTTTGTCTTCATTTTCTTTTATTCTTGAATTTTTAGTCGAACTGAAATTGTTTTTTGCGCACATTTCATCGGCCGATAAAGGTAATTGGGCTTGTGAAGATACAGCAGGTAGCAAAGCAGCACAAATCTTTGAATTAAAAGTCTTTCGTAAGTATGCCACAAAAAAAAAACAAACAATAGATATTTTCTGTGCACAATGGAGTACTAATTGACGATAAAACAAGAAATATAATAACAACTTTTTTAATTTTAGAGCGAATAACCTTTACGGAAAATACTACTATTTTAACAGTGAAAGAAGGTCAAAATGCCACAATACTGTGTGAAGTAAAAGGAGAACCTCAACCAAATATCACATGGCATTTTAATGGTCAACTCATATCTGTGGATGGTAAGTATTTTCTAATGATAAACTAAAATTTGAGACAGCCAATGATGTGATGTTATGTACACTCAACACAGTTTTGCAGTAATCGGCTGTAGTTTATTTTAAAAGATATGCGCGCATTTGATTTTAAATGATTAAGCTTCATTTTCACCTAGTTTTTGTAACCCACAAAAAAACCTCGTTGTATATAAAAACTAAAAACAAAAAACTCTAATAACACTTAAAATGACCTTGTTCCGAAGATTGTATATATCTTTAATTCGTTTAAAAAGAGTGCAAAAATCGACAAGCGGGGCTCACGGTGGGTTAAACTAAACCGACTGCGCTGAATCCATTGCCGCTAACCGTTTTTCTAAATTAACTTGGTATATAAGCTTCCATTGGACCAACGATAAACGTAATTCAAAAAATATATAAATTTAACAATAAAAGTTTATCGTTTGAAAAGGTTTATTTTATAACTTAAAATCTAAGGACCAATTATACAGTGTGAACTAAGTATTTACCTTGTATAAGCATTGGTTAAGTAGGAAATTTTTATACAAAATTTCTAAGTCCAAGTAAATGCTAAGCTCGCACTGTAAAATTTAATCCTAAGTATATTTTAATACTTAGGTATACTCACCAAAAAAAGTCTGTAATTTGGTCTGAAATTTTGCTGTTATTACGGGAAATTTCGCTAATTTGAGCACAGCGGTATTTTTTGCTAATCTTAGCAGCACATGTCTGCTGACGTGTAGTACAATAAAATTAGTAGATAAAATTAGTAGTCGCTACTAAATTTTAGTAAACTTTTTGTAAAGTGGAATTTAAAATCGGTTTTCTGAAATCAGCAAAAAAACTTTCCTAAATATTATAAATATTAATATTTATAATAAATATTAATAAATAATAATATTTATAATAAATATTAATATTTATAATATTTACAATGCAATTTAAAATATATCTGCTAAATTCAGCAACAAATTTTACTAAATATTAGGAAATAACAGAAAAGTTAATAACCATTGCTAAACATTGGTAAAATTATTTAAATAAATAAGTTTTAATTAACAAAAATTTTTGATAAATTATAGTGTACGAAACTCTATAAATTGTAATATATATTAAAATTATAATTAAATTATAAAAAAATATTAAAATATTAAATTATAAAAAAATATTAAAAATGAACAAATTAATCGAATTATTTTTAAATACGCTAGTTGCAATTTAAAACTGCTTGTTTTTTTATCGTTTTGTTTAAATTTGCTAATTTTTGTGTTGAAAAATATTTTTAGAATAAAATTTTAGGATTTTAAAGTCACATTTTAATTGTTTTAAGGGCTAATTTTAAGTTTAAATTGTTAGAAATAAAATGTCCTTCAATATGAATAATATTTACTAATTTAAAAAAAATGTAAAATTAGTAAATTTTTTGCTAATTTTAGCAAATCGGTTTTCAAAAATTTGTAAAATAATTTCTGAAATTAGCAACAAAAGTTTTTAAATATTCTGTAAAAATTCTCTAATTTGTAAATAGCAAAAAAATTTAATAAATAATAGTTTTTTTTACTTAAAATCAATACAAAAATAGTAAATTGGTATTGAAACCCGTTTAAAATTTTTTTTACTAACGTTTTTTTCTGAGTTTACCACAGTATCAGACCAACTCCAATTTCATTTGTATTTTTAATTCTTTAATTCAATCAAATGAAATTAAAGAAAGTTAACTATAATTCAAATTTATTATTCATTTGTTATTCAAAAATTAAAAATATGTATTTTTGTTGTTAAAGTTAAATTTTTTATTATATATTTTTACAATTTATGACTATATGAAATTCCTCCTTTTTTTAAAAGAAGCAGAACTCAGGAAATTCTTCGTACTAATTAATGTGTTGCTTTCTTTGGAAGGGGGTAAAGAAGAGGTGAAGGGTGGTGAAAGATAAGGGGCTTCAAATATGGCAACACTGTAATTACGAGAGATAAAAATTTTTAGTTATTGCCCGCCATCTAATGGAGATTTGGCGAAAATGTTGAGCCTTTTTTTCATATTCCTGTTATATTATTTAACTTCGTTATGAGGATACCGAAGGAGGACGTTCCCATATGTACGATATGAGATGTAGAAACTCATAAATATTATTTTCTAAATTGATGTTGCCGTCGTTGGGTATCGAACCCGCAAATTTCTGTGTAACAGTCCAACTCGCTAACCATTACACCACAACGCTCACAGGTAGCATATTTTTAATTAAATTTAGCCAATTTTCGGACCAGTGATTTCCTTAAACAATTTCAATTACTGATTTGCCAATAGCTCGATAGCATTCAATGCAACTTCAAATTCTTGGTCCTTCATTATACGAAAAATGTCCGGTAATACAGAGTGATTCAGTCACGACCAGAGTATTCCATTGGCTTATTTCCCGAAAATATTTCCATTACGACCGTCCCCAAAAATGCAATTGTGCAGTGGTTTGAACATTTTCGGATTGGGGGTCGGAGGGTAGTAGGATTACATTGCTAACTTCTGATCTGTTTTTGGGCTTGTTGGAAAGGTCTGTGGGAGACCTTTCGAAACAATAAAGAAATAACAGAAAAAAGTGAAAATTGGAAAAAGACATAAGAACGTGCACATAACCTCAATTTCAGCTAGAAGGCAGGTAACTTTTTTTATGTAAATTTAATTTACAAAAACAAATTTTTTTAATGTTAAATTTTGTTTAATGTTAATTTACAAAAACAAATTAATGTGTGCTGTTATTTCGCTTCCGAAAAAAAAAAAATGTTTGCATTTTAGTCAAATGGTCATTACTTTGGAACGGTAAGACCTCTCCTTTTGAAAGTTAGCAATTTAAACCTACTACCCTCCGACCACCAATCCGAAAATTTTCAAACCCCTGCCGTTTAGAGCTTATACCTTATCTTACTTTCATGCCACTTAACCGTGGGAAAACTCTGTAAAAGCATTCCCATCTGAGTTTAATGCTTTTATAAATTTATTTGCTATTCCCAGTGGGATCTGGTGTAAAGGAAATAAAACCTTTTCTATCGGCACAAGTGGAAATTCAATAATATTATTTCTTTGCAATCTGATTTCCTCATATAAAGGCCGATCCCGTGTATTGTACCCAGCAAAACCAGGATTTCAACTACTTGCCAGCCTATTTACTTGGTTAAAAATAATGAGTATTCCTTACTTTTTGGGCATCGCGATCAAATAGGCTGGTAGCTATCAAAACGCGTATTCCATAAGCATTCATATTTTTAGTATATCTCAATTGCATGATCCTTAAAAGAACCACAACTTTTAAATCTGAGCATTTTTCCACTTGTGGTCTTCGTATTTAATTTACTCCATTATTTTTTTCATTACCCATCAAAAACAGACTTTACCAAGTAATTAAAATAGTAAGTAGCACACAAAGGGTTTCACTAGTTACCAGGATATTTATTCGCTTAATTACTACTTACAATAAGAAAGTAAGTAGTTATTCTTAATAAAACAATAGTGTACCTTAATCAAGTTAAATTTTCTTTCTTAAAGAAATCGACAGGAATAATTTGTATTTAAATTATAAAAAATCTTTAAAATATCTATTTTTTGAACTAGGGACTAAAACGGAACCTGAACCCTAAGCCAAACCGGTTCAGGTTCGTTGTTTGAACCCAAACCCGCTGAACCCAATAATTTAAACTGGTTCGGGTTAAAAAATATAAAAATATTCTTGCTGTTCATGGCGTGACAAATCATAAAAAAGATTACATTTATTGCATTCCAGTTTGCAGTGCTTGACACTATAATTAGTCCTTCTTTTAAGCAAATACTTGTTCAATGCAGAGCTATTTGCAAAAAAAAAATGCGAAAACCAAAAATTTCTTCTTTAGCTAAAAAGCAAAACTTTCAAAAAGCCATACTAGACTGTCAAACTAGATGGAATTCCAGTAATGACGTGGTTCAATCCTTATTGCAAACAGAAGTTTTTGTTGGGATTATTGGATTTTGCATTAACTATGAATGATAATATTTGGAATATTTGTGAAGATTCCTACAACTTTTTGCACCTGTTAATAAATTAATGCAGAAACTACAAGAAGAACAGATGACTTTAGGCGATTTTTATAGAATCTCAATTAATTTTTAATTAGAGCTTACAAATATGACAAAACAGCATTATATCTAGATAAGAGATTTAAGTTAATGCTAAATCCCGAAGATGTTGAAAATGCTAAAAATATATTTTAAAAATTTTCAAAATTTTCCAAATGGAAAGAAAATAAGAGAATTTTATGAGAGAATCAATATCTTATTCCCCAATATCTTATTTACTCACCTTCAACATGGCATGGCGTCTCCATCTTTTCTTCATTTATTAAAATGGAAAATGCACGTCAACTCTTACCACATATAACACTTAAAAAAAAAATATGTTATTTTTGAAAACCGATTTGCTAATATTAGCAAACAAATTACTAATTTCAAAAAAGTCGATATTGAAGGAAATGATATTCCTAATTAAAACTTGCACCTACAAACTTAAATTGCCTTAAAATATTACATAGATTAAAAAAGGGATCGGAAGTAAATAAACCGATTCATGTTCAAAAAATAGACATACACTTAAAAGTTTTTTTAATTCGAAAATCAGCCCTAAAAGCAATTAAAATTTGATCTTAAAAGTAAAAAAAAATTGACGAAAATATTTTTCAAAATAGAACTTACCAAATTTAAATAAAATGATAAATTCGTTTGCTTTTAAAATTTTTAGGCTTTTGATTATTTTTAATTTTGTCTAATATATTTATTGAAAAAAAAAAAATAAAATAAAGAATTTTAATGCTCGATAAAAAAAAATTAATTTGAAATTTTGTTCTAATATAAGTAAAATATAGTAAATGTTTTTTGCTGATTTTAGCAGGGATTTACAAAAAGTTTACTAAAATTTTGTAGCGGCAGCTAATTTTTCCTACAAATTTCATTGTACTACACGTCAGCAGACATGTGTTGCTCAGATTAGCAAAAAATATCGTTCTACTCAAACTAGGAAAATTTTCAGTAATAACAGCAAAATTTTCAGTTGCCATTACAAACTTTTTTTGGTGAGTGTAATAACACAAAAATTGTGAATCCTTTAACATTTAAAATAATTAAATAATTTAAGTTTATCTCAATGTAATCCGCCCTGTTCAAAGTAAATGGTGCAGGACCTTTTCCGGCATTCGGACTGTGCAGTTATATAAAAGGTCTAATACTGCTAAATGAAATTCATGCATTACTTTATGCATAAAATACAAATATACATTTGCAAGCACAATTGTAAAAGTACACAAAATATTTGTTCCTTGTGTTTAGTATACAATTTTTTTTTCTGTTCAAAATGTTAAATAAAATAATAAAAAATATAAAACATGTAATTAATAAAAAATTATTTTTCAAAATTAAAGAAATCCTTTTTTAACTGGTCACATTGTATTTAAGCTGGTGACTGGGCAAGACCAAAAAAAAACTGGACAATCTAAGCCGCCATTCCAGGCTGTCTGGCAAACCCTAACTATAGGGCTTTAATGTAATGCAGACCTATTTACTACAAAGCAATTACAGCTAACCAACCAAAGAATTTCGATTACTCAACTTTGTGTCTTTTAATAAATATTGCAGTATCACTATTTTTGTTATATTTTGTAAAATGTTTTTAACATCACTGTCGGTCGTCTTTACCATATTCTTGCCGTGTATTTCGTATTTTTTTGCAACAAATATAACTAAATTACCTTCATTGTGTAAATGTTACATTCATTTTTCGATTTCTTTCTCTTTTTTTTCCTTTCCAGTCAATTCAACAAAATTTCGTATTTTAGGTGATGGATTACTCATCAACACAGTTCAACAAAATGATACTGGCGAATATACGTGTCGTGCTTATCAAGTTGATAGAATTTTATCTGATGTTCAGGAACGTACAGTTTTGATGAAAATCGAACGTGAGTATGATTTGCTAACTAGTACATACTTAGAATACGTTTTGTTCAATATAAGACTTTGATTTTTTTATATGTACGTAGTTTTTGTTGTTTCATCTTGTAAGAATCTTTTATTTTAATACAATGGATTCATCGGTTGGTAACGTGGTTCACATGGATATTGTTTTTTTAATAGAAGTTTTGTGTTATTTTTTCATATACGTTTACAATATGCTGCAAAAGATGGACTAAGTTAATATGAAATAAAACTGTTATGTTTTGGAATAACATATTAAATTTTACACAGATTATAAAATCATCACAATCTACGTAGACTTAAATAACTTTAAATTATTTGAATAAAATCAACAAAAAAGACATGTCATAAAAGTTATTTGAAAGCCACTTTAAACAGCATCAACAGATTCTCAGTCTCAAAGGAGAATGTATTGAAAAATAAAATGCTTTTCTATTCAAAAACCTGTCTTTCATTCACAAAGCCACCTAACTTCCTAGGATCGTGATCGTACGTGTTTTTGACATCGCTCACATTTCTATCTTTAGTTCAGATATTATATTGTTAACCTACGCACCAAATTTTATAAATTTGCATAAAGAAATATAGAACTTATGGGGTTTTGGCCGTTTTCTACAACTGTAATTTTCTACAAGTAATTTTTGACCGCACTTCTTAGCTCCTAAACGTGAGATGAAAATATATCTCATTTCTCTCTTCTATTACATATCCGAATTTCAATTTATGTGCCGTTTAAAAGTTTTGTTGAATATTTGTATCACAGTGGGATATTACGATTCAGGTATGTGGTAAGTATAAGAAAAGTCTCTGCAATAACCACAAGTTTTAACTTCAACCAACATCGAGTTTTAAATTAAAATTATAAGAACTTGAAAAAAATATATTAAATGTTTTATTATAAACTGCCTTTCTTTGGAGCCTGATTCTACTACAATGACGAGTTTGCATTCGACAGCACCCATAGAAACTGAACCTCGTATGGAATATGAGAAACCTATTGAAGCTTCTTTAATGGAGTCAATATTTTTAGTGGTAGTTGAGCCCTGTGCGGAATCTGAGGAATATATTATCACCGAAGTCGAGTATTTGAATTCACCATCATCCATACATGTGGAGACTTGTCCTGAAGATCAGAGAATTGTCAGAGCAAAACCCTCAGAAGTACACCCTTAGAAGTTTACCCTAGTGCGGAAAATGAGGAACTTTGTTGCTCTCATGTGGTGTATTCGGATTCACCATCATCCATAGAAGGCAACGAAAAAATTGTTGCTGATTCGAAAATTTCCAGAGCAGTTGAGGCTGCTTCTAAACGCGAAGAATCTAATAATTTAACAAATCCTTCGAAATTTAGAATTGTAGAAAATCTGCCACTCAAGAAACGATGGATTATTTCTGCGTCTACTGTTTATGTAGATACAATACTAACCATAGAAAAAGACTTAGATAACCTGGAAATGAAAATACGCGGAACTATGCAAGAAATCGTTCTTTCAAAAAGGCAAAACTTGGAGGTCGTACTTGCTAAAATGGAAGAGTTTTTATTGTCTCAAACTTTAATAGAAGTTAAAGATGAATTTGTAGAGGTAGATGAAAGAACAATAGCTAAGTATCTTTATAAAATGACTGAGCACAACCAAATGAAAGAGCAGCACAGTAAAATAGATCAGCAGTTAAAAAAAATGGATGATCTGCCCAATGAAAGGCAAATGATTGAACAGCGCAATATAATGGCTGAGCACCCAAATACAATTGCTGAACAACCCAATAAAATGACTGAGCAGCCCAGTAGGAAACCACTGACCTTGTTAAACGAAATAAGACCTCATACTACCAAAGTACAATGTCAGCAAAATAAAGTAGCTAAAATGTCAGTCACTTCCACACCAAAAACTCACCGAAAACTCACAAAAGTCGAAATTGTTGACACATTTGTGGCCAATGATGAGGGTATGGTACGTATAGAACGCAATGGTACTATGAATGCTAAAAAAATCTTGAAGCTATCAGTTGGTCTTTATCCGGTAGTGCTCTGACTCGCAAAATTCTAATAGAAGTTTTTGGTCGTGAACAGTTGACAGAAAACACATCACTGGCTTTTAAGGATTGTGGTAAGCGAAAGAAAGGTAAATTGAATTCTGAGAAAGTAGAAGACATTATTCAAATGGATGGCTATAAAATATGCCAATTTAAACGCTAAAGAAGTTAGAATACCATAACTACTAATTGAGCCGATAAGAATGAAATGCGTAGAATTATAGAAAACAGTAAAAAATCCTACTTCAAAACAACAAGAATCAGAGGACAAGGGCCAAAAAATACCAAATTAGCCCTTATTGTCTTCAATTGAAGATTAATTAATAACCACAGCACAAAACTAAGATGTTGGACGAGTTTGACCGTTAACTTTAATAGGTTTTAAGTGTACTTACAAAAAAAAAAAAAACCCAACATAAAATCGTTGTTATAGAGAAATGAAAATTTTAACAACTCGGTTTTTTCAACACGATACAATACAATATTAAGTAAAGTATACTACATATTTAGTAAGGTGAATCAATTTAAAATAAATTTGTCAAATAAAGGCAAATATAAACTTTTTTTTAATATTTCTTTTTTTTTTTTTTTGTTTTATTCGATTTTTTTAAGTAGGGGTTTTAAAGTTGTTTTTTTTTTTCTATAAATTTTTAAATAAAAGTAATTACTTTTATTTAAATAAACATCGATTAAAAAAAACACCTTTTTATATTTGATTACGGAGGAGGAGGAACCTACCAAATTTAAACTCAATAGATATAGTGGTTACAGCAGGCCGTCAAGGGAGAAGATTTTCCCCTTTTTTGCACATCCTCGTAGGTTTATACAAAATCCCGTCTTAACTGTTGTCTCCCTCTGCGCTAGAGCATGTACCTTCATACCAAATTACGATGGAGGTGGCACTTACATACCAAATTTTAACTTCCTCGTTCCAGCGATTTCGGCAGTTCATCAAAGGGGAAAATTTTTTCTTTACGTCGAATTTTATCTGATGTTTACGATGGATGAAGAACCTTATTTCACCTCCATAGCTCCAGTGGTTTTGGCAGGCCATCAAGGGAAAATATTATCCCCTGAAAAACATATCACAGAATCAACGCAAAATAACATGTAATGACTTTAAAACCGGTCACGTGGTAGGTACATTAGGAACCGGTCCGCTTTTCACCTATCCCGTGATAAATATTTTCGGAACCGGTCCATTTTTTATTTATCACGGAAAAGGTCCTAATTTCCATTATACCCCTTTTTTTCCGCAGGGGTTATTCCTCTATATATAGAGATTACAATATAATATTTTTTTTTCATTTACAATTTGTATGGAATTTGACAACCAAATACAATTAGTTTTCAAAAATTAATAGTTTTTTTTAGTCAATTTAGAAGATCGAAAAGCAACTTTGTAAATTCAAAAGATCGACAAAGAAATTATATAAAAAAAATCATATTTGATATTTATCCTTCATAATTTCCTATCCCATTTGTTACTTTTCATGGAATTAAATTTTCATTCTGAGACTGACTGACCCCTAATGGTATCCAACGTTCACCATCTCATTCTCCTACTTCAATAATTTATTTCACTATACTTTTTGCTCATAGTGTATGATACAATTTAGTCTTTTCATATGGGAATAGTTATTGAATATTTTTATAACATCATGCTCCCTTTTTTTTTTTGTCTTGTATTATTTTGTACCAGAACTCATCTTTTCTGGAGTTTCATGTTTAAATTGAAAGTGTATTTTGTGATATTTTAGGAATTTGAAAAAAAAACTATAAATGAAATAAAACATTTTATGTTATCGCAGCATAATAGTTTTAAAATTGAAATTTTATTAGTAAAATATTTGTTTGGTCATTTCTAAAAACTTTTTAAAAAATCAAAGTAAGTAATTCTGTTTTATGAGTTTTTAGAAATCATGTTTAGAAACCATATATCAAAAATGTTTAAAAGTTAAACATTGAGGTTTTCTGATGTATGAATGTATAACAAAAACATAAAAATTATTTCAATAATTTTACAGTTTTTTGTGAAGTTTTACTTAATAATTACACTTATATGCTGTTTGAAAGCACGCTGAACTTAGGCACAATTAAAGTTTTAAGCTAAAATTAAAGAATTTTTAACTAAATAAATCAAACAATTTTAATAAAACACATTTCTGGTTACATTTTATATAAATTTTTTTTTGGTTACAATATGTAGAGATGTTAAGCGATGTTTGAAAGATTTTTAAAATAATTAAAACTTTTAATTGGGCTATTTTTGTGAAAATTTGATAAGTGTTTATAAGACGATAAAATTATAATTTTGTTATATATTTTTTTTTTTTTTGAAAAATTTTATTATTAGGTCTAACGGTTTGTGCAAGCTGTTAAGGGAAGACTTCATCGATAAGTGAGCACATACTCAAAGAAATTCATATATTAAATTTCAGGTTTCTAGCTATGGAAGTTTGGGCAGACCGAGAAAGGGTTTTCCCCGTTTTGCTCTTCTCCGAAGGAATTTCCAAGAACCTCGTATTATCGAATGTCTGCCCCGCAGGGGGAACTGCATAGCAAATTTCAGCGTACTACCCCCTGCGGTTTGGACTGGGCGATGTTGAATGAAATAAAAAAATATTTACATATTTACACATTTTTACATTTAAAAATTTGCTAATTTGCATATTTACCCATTTGCACATGTGCATATTTACCCATTTGCACATTAGCACATATGCATATTTACACATTTGCACATGTGCATATTTACACATTTACATTACCAGCAATCCATCAAACCATCAAAAAATCTAATTTTCACTTTTGCAAATTTGCACATTTACACTTTTGCTAATTCGCACATATCCACATTTGCACTTTTGAAAATTTGCACATTTGCAGTTTTGGAAATTTGCACTTTTGAAAATTTTCACTCTTGCAAATTTGCACATTTACACTTTTGCTAATTCGCACATTTGCAAATTTGCATATTTGAAATTCTGAAAATTTGCTCATTTGCAGTTTAGGAAATTTAGACATTTGCACTTTTGCACATATTTACTTTTGCACATATTCACTTTTGCACATTTGCAAATTTTCAAATTTGCACTTTTACAAATTTGTACATTTGCACTCGGAAATTTATACATTTCCACCTTTGCAAATTTTCACTTGCACATTTGCATTTTTGCAAATTTTCAATTTTGCACATTTGCACTTTTACGAATTTGCACTTTTACTAATTTGCACATTTGCACTTTTACAAATTTGCACATTTGCACTTTTGCAAATTTTCACATTTGCACTTTTGTACATTTGCACTTTTGAAAGTTAGATTCTCCAAAAGTCACGTCTTACCTGGTATCTACACTGAAGAAGGAACCTGCATACCAAATTTTAACTTTGTAGTTTCACCTTAGTGCACCTCCTAGTAGGAAGTTCCAAAAATCCAACTCGGGTGGATGTCTACGCTGGGGTGGGAATCTATGTACCAAATTTTAACTTCCCAGCTCTAGCGGTTTTAGCAATTCGTCAAGGGGGGGGGGGGGGGGGGGGGAATTTTCCGCTTTTTGGCCCTCCCCGTTGGATTTTCAAAAATTGACATCTTTGCTGTTATCTACACTGAAGAAGGAGCATGCATAAGAAATTTCAAATTCCTAGGTCCAGCGGTTTCGGCAAGCCGTTAAAGGGGAGACATTTCTAAACCATATTTTGACCATGTCCCTGGCTAAAATTCTAAAATGTAGCTTATCAGTGAGTTAGTCAATATATGTTTAAAACTTCAGGTATCATGCCATTTCTGTGCGGGCAGGCCGTTAAAGGGGAGATTTTTCCCCTTTTTGCCCCGCCCCGTAGGAATTTGCAAAAATCCTACCTTAGGTGGAACCAATATACACAATTTCAACCTTCCAGCCTAAGGTTTTGTCAAACCATCGAGGGGAAGAATTTCACCTTTTTCTGCCCCTTCCGTTTGGTTTTTCAAAAATCACGATTTATCTGTTATTTACACTGGAGAAGGAGTCCGCATACCAATTATCAACTTACCATGTCTAACGGTTATGGCACGCCGTCAAGGAGGAGGATTTTATTTTTTTATTTGCCTCCCGGTTCCAAAAAACCACGTCTTAGCTGTTATCTGCACTGGAGAGTGAGCCTGCATACCAAATTTCAACTTCCTACAGTTTCCAACAGTTTGGTCTGGCCATCCAGGAGTTAGAACGTACTCCCAGAAAGGCATATTTCAAAATTCAGGTTTCTAGCTAAAGGGGTTTGAGCAGGCCGTGAAAGGGGCCGAATGAATTTCCAAAAACACCGCCTTAGCGTATGTCTACGACGGAGGGGGAACCTACGTACCAAGTTTTAGTGGTTTGGGCTGGGCGATGTTCAATGAGTGAGTGAGTCAGTCAGTAATGTTATTCCTTTATATATATAGAGATTGCTTATAAAGGCTATTTCGGGACTACGTTCAAAACTCGATTTTTTACGTAAGTTGTTTTAAAATTTTTGTCATTCGAGTTTTGTATCCCAAAATTATTAAAAAAAAAATGTTCCATAGCCAAATACGAGAAGAAAAGCAAAAACAGCAAAACAAACACATTTGTCTTTTCTGGTCATAAAGCAAACAAATAAAAAGAAATTAATTCAACTCTATACACTAAATTATAGGCTTTTTCCTGTTTATTTTCATGGTAATTTGTTTTATAAAACTGTAACTAAATTCGAACAATTATATCCTAATAGCCTAACCGAGCACTAGCAACAAAGGTCATCGGCTGAGACCAGAGCCTCTGGTGGGAATCGAACCCTTGTCCCCCGCATTGATAAGCTATCACGCTACCAACTAGCCCAACGGGGCGCTCGGAAGATAAGATAATTTGGACGTTTACTGCAATATATGTCCACATATTTGTTTCCATTCTAGACTATGGTATGTACATTTATTTATATTGCACACTACTGTAAAATCTAAAAACTACTGCCATCTATTGATAACAAGCCTTTTTAGTCTCGGAAACTCTAACATTTGTGTTTTTATAAGTTTGCGTTTCTGCTTTGAAAAATAAAAGATTTTATGTTTAAAGTTAAGATGTAAAGTAAGGTGAAAAGTAATCCATCGGCCCTATACATTACTTTACCCATTTTTTGGTAATGTGTAGTTTTTTTGGGTGACATATGTATACCTGGATGATTTGGTAGCGTATACTGATCATTAATATCAAAAAGTGAGCGCAGTATGACACTGTTCGATAATTTAACCTTTTATAAGTTCTGTCGGGCTTAACAAAACACCCTTTAAACAAGCATTCCACAAAATGTATTTTAAAATTAAAAACTTTTATGCTGCGAACTGTGTTAGACAATTTATTTTTTCTAGACTAAACTCTATTTAATTAATTTTAGTCAAATTAAAAACTTGAAAAGGGTTTTAAATTTTAATATTTTTGTTTAAAAATTATATTGTGTCTTTTAATTTTATCACATGGTGCTGCCTACGGACATTGAAAATGACCCATTGAGTGGGTCATGTCTGAGGAAGAGGACACGAAAAACATGTTGTGTGTTATTGCCCAGCTTTCTCCAGAACCAGACGCATCATTTTGGTAGTGGCATCTTTTTTATGGACTGACTCTGTTTAGGAACTACCCCTACATGATTTTCTTAGGTTTGTAGGGAAGACTGGGAATATGAAAATCATGGTTCTGTTCGTGAAACACATCGTCCAACAGAGAAATTAATTCGCTTAACGATAAACCATTTTCTTTCTCCAAATGAGAATATAGCATCAAGGAAGACTATTAATGTGTTGTTTTCTTTGGAAAGAGGATAGTGGAGAGATTGAAGGGGATGAAAGATGAAAGATGAAGAGCTTCAAATATAGCATCACTTAATTGCGAGGGATGAAAAATTTTAGAGAAGATTTTGTCCGCTGTCTGATGGAGTGTTGGCAAAATAGTTGAAGCATTTTTTCATAGTCCTATTTTGTTATTTTACTTCGATGCGTTTATGTGATACGGGAACATTTATGGAGGACGTTACGATGTGTAAAAGGGATATAAAACCTTGTAACATACCAATGTAATTACACCATACTTCTTTAATATTGCTGCTGATCCTGATTTTTACAAAAACATTTTCTTCAACGATTAACCTCATTTTCGGTTGAATGACCCAAATTCTGCAAAAAAAAAATATCGTAAATTGAGCCTTCCAATTGGCCTAATCCAGTCATTGCGAGTAATTATACTAAAACAATCATAATTCATTTTAAACTCATCTACATTCTTCTTAATTTTTAAATTTTATATATAAACTCACAATATTATTTCGTTAAATACAATCTAAAATACATCAATCGAAAATAAATGGTTTTCCAATAGGTACTTGACAACTTTGAATGTAATTTGTGAACGCACTATTTCACTGATCATCTTACTGTTACATTCCTCAACATTTTCATCATGGTAAAGTACACGAACGAACAACGTATGCAAATTATAAAAATGTACTACCGAAATTCGGAGTCGGTGACCGCAACTTAAGAGCAAAATTATCTTCAACGACGAAGCTCATTTTTGGCTCAATGGGTTCGTCAATAAGCAAAATATGCGTTATTGGTTTGGTGAAAATCCACATGTGCTTCATGAATCACCACTTCATCCACAAAAAATAACAGTTTGTTGCGGTTTGCATGCCGGCGGCGTCATTGGCCCTATTTTTTCGTCGAAAATAACGATCGTTATCGCGCCATGATTACCGATAATTTTTGGCCCGAATTGGAAAACGTTGACTTGGACGACATGTGGTTTCAAAAGGACGGTGCCACAAGCCATACAGCACACGTTACAATCGATTTATTGAAGAGTAAGTTTGGTGAGCGTGTTATCTCAAGATATGGACCAGTCAATTGGCCTCCTCGTTCGTGCGACTAAACGCCTCTAACCCGAACCCAAACGGGTTTATAAAAACCTTGAACCCGAACCCGCTGAACCCAAAAATTTAACCAGGTTCGGGTTAAAAAATATAAAAAAATATTCTTGCTGTTCATGGTGTTAGAAATGTTTGATAGAGAAATCATAAAAAAGATTACACTTCTTGCATTCCAGTTTGAATTGCTTGACACTTAAATAGTCCTTGATCAATGCTTGAAAAAGCTACACTCGCGAAACTAAATGGAATTCCAGTTATGACATGCTTAAAGCCTTATTGGAATACAGAAGTTTTTTTTCGAAATTTCTGGATGCTGCATTAACTATGAATGATAATATTTGTGAAGAATTCGTAGAAGTTTTTGCTGAAACTACAACACTTTATAGAATCTGGCTTAGTTTCAAATTAGAGTTAACAAAATATGACAAAACAAAAACATTTTCACAATAATTATATTTAAAAATAATAGAGGGAAAGAAAACACTTTATGAATTTTTCAATTTTAGTTATTAATTTTGATTGCATCATTATATCTAGATAGCAGATTTAAGTTAATGCTAAGCCCCGAAGATGTTAAAAATGCTAAAAAAAACATATTTTAAAAACATTTGAAATTTTCAAAAATTTGCAAATGCAAAGAGAAGAAAAAATTTTATGAGAAAATCAAAATCGTTTTCTTTAGAAGAAGGAACCACTTTCTAAATCAAAGAACAAATTTAAGAAAAAAAAACTTAATAAATATATATTATAAAATTAAACGAAAATTTCTTTGAAAAAAAAATAAATATCCTATTAATAACACATTTATACTTTTTTTAAATGTTGAACCCGAACCCTACACCGAACCGAACCTGAAATTTTTATTTCGATTAACCCTAACCCGTACCTGAACCCATTATTTTCAGGGTTTCAGTCCCTGCTTTGAAGTGACAAGATCACCCGAACCTGAAATTTTTATTTCGATTAACCCAAACCCGAACCTGAACCCATTATTTTCAGGGTTACAGTCCCTGCTTTGAATTGACAAGATGACTAAAAATTAATTATTAAAATACCTAGAGAATTATTATTCAGCACTCCCCTTCTACCATAGTGGCTAAAAAAATTTTCATAAATTTTTTGAAGTGAGTACCTCAAAGGATACAAGGATCAGAAAGATAAATAATATAAATAGTTAAAACCTAATAAGCCCGTTTAAAAAATTCAATGTAGCTTGCAGCCAAGTATATTATAGTTTTATTTTTGTATCCCCTTTGTAGGAATACGTCATTGGAATCAAATATAATATAATAATTGAATTTAAGGCTTGAAATTGCAAGATAATTATAGATTTAAACTTGAAATCCAGTACAATTGTTTTGTTTGCTGATTCCTGAAACACATTTAGTTAATCTGTTATTATTTTCTCCAATTCTTACTTTTTACATGTTCCTTTTTTTGTTATATCTTTCCAGACAAACCGACATGGTCACACCATGATAATGGAAAAGAACATTATATCTACATTAATGGTACGATAACATTAAGATGTGAAGCTCTTGCTGAACCACCTGCAAATTTTACATGGTATCACAATAAAAAACAAATACACAACGATAAACATTTTACACTGGAACATGATAATTACATTTCCATACTACATATTAAGGCCGGCGACCAAAGTGTTTTCAGTACTTACAAATGTAAAGTTAAAAATCACTTGGGTTCAATTGAACGTTCGTTCGTTGTAAAACAAGGCGTAAAGCCACCAACGCCACATCCCATAACACTACGAGGCTTGAACTCAAATACATTCGACATAGAACTGTCAGTAACACGTCCCGACAATACTAGGCCATTGATGGAAGTGAATGGTTATCGTATTGAGTATATGAGTGAATTGGAATTTAAAAAAGATACTGGCCGTTGGTTAAATGCCAAACGTAAAGACTTCAATTATGAAAGTGGTAAGTTGTCGTATTTGATAAACGTTACACAACTATGAAAATTTGTCTTTTATCCTAGATATCAAATTTTCCTTTTTAGGTGCAACATTTCTGCTCAATAATCTTGAAGCGAATACCACTTATTTGGTACGTGCTGCATCACGTAATGTGGCCGGTTTAAGTGACTGGACTAAAGTTGAAAAATTCCGTACTCAATTTATACCACAATCTGCATCTTCATCGAATGTTGCAACATTTACTCATGTTTTATGTTTTTCTTTAGTAGCCTTAATTTTAAGTCATGATTTAACATTTGGTTTACCAACAGACATCATCAATTTACCTTCAACCAAACTTTATAAGTTTGTCACTTTAAATACTGGTCGTTTGTGAGTTTACTGAAGTGTTTGCTTTTAATTTTACCCAAAAAAAGAAAAAAAACATGAGATTTTTTGGCTCTATATTTTTTCTCAGAATTCATTTAAGTTTTTTTGTGTATAGTTCATTTTAAGTTTGCTATTCCTTTGTTAAGCTAAAAAAATAAAAAAAAAATGGAGTAAATGGAAGAGTAAAGTTTGGTTAAGTTTTATAACAATTCGTAGATTTTGATTTAATATTTTCGTTGCTAAATGAGGACAATTTATTATTTTTTTATTATTTTCCTTTTATAAGTATAACTATATAAATGGGTAGAAATGAAAAATATAAGTAAATTAAATATTATTTAAGTTAATAAAAGTCAAATTAAATGTATTTAACAACTATAAAAAAAAAAGAAAATAAATATATAAAAAAGAAACATAAACATAAATATTTCAAGTCACATACCTTAGTTGCCTGATTATTTTAATTTTAAGTTTTTTAAAAAAATTTAAATTCAAAATATTAAAACCATTTTACACAGATAAAATTTTCAGCAAATTAAATTATATTTTCTTTCTGTTACAAAAACACTTTTTTATTGAAATAATGCCTACAGATGCTCTGGAATTAGACATTGACAAAAAATACTTTAGAAATAGTTTAGGATTTGAAAGCATATAAAAAGTACAAAAATTTAAAGATTTTTTTTTGTTAAAAAATGGTTATACTTTCAAAAAACCTTTTTTTAAAAAAATCTGATGACAAAATCAAAAGTTATGGTTTTTAAGGTTTTCTGAAAATAAAATTGCTGAGTTAAAACAAATTTTTATTTTAAGCAATCAAGCCGAAAGCTTGCTTATTTTAGTGACTGATCTAGATGTTCAAGAAAATAATGAAAATAGGACAGGCCAAATTTATCGTGTTGTTGGTACTTAGTGCAAAAATTCGATTACAAATGTATGGAATACTAAGGCAGAGTTTTTGTAATGTGAGTTAAACTCGGTTTAGTTTAACCATGTTTATTAACATAAATTTGTCGGAACAACTTTTCGTTGCATAAAATGTTTGTCTTCATTGAAATAAAATAAATTAAAATAAATTTAAAAATCAGTTTTTAAGTTACAAGCTGCGATAAATTGAGTTTAAAGATAATCTACATCCTAAAAACTCGGCCTAATCGCCTTTTTCACTGAGCTACATGTTACATCTTGCATCAATTTGTAAAGATGTTAACATCTTCCCATAAGAATTATACAGGCTAAAAATTCTACATCTACAAAAGATGATCCTTTCTCATTTTGTTTCATTTAAACAGAAAAAAAAATGTTTCAACAAAGGAAAATCAGAGGCAGATGTAAGAATTTCATACTTATGTCTACCAAAAATTCTTCTTCATCATCATCTCTTCCAGAATCGCCTTAAATACTTCAATGTATTGCATTAAAATTCGGGTTTGTTCTTGCAAAGCAACAACTACTCCAATAATTTATGCTTTTTCTAAATCCATTTTTTATTTTAAACAAAAATTATGCGTTTTTTTCATTTATTTTTTTGACAGCTGAATAAATAACAGATGAATGATCATGTCAATGTAAACACTTGTTTAACATTTTCTACATCTTCAATGCGTTTCACAAAGATGTTGTTCAGTCTAAAAAGCCTATAAGGTAGCATTAAAAGTGATAAACTCCGTATGACACTAGCTTGTTTCTGGTAGTTGTGCTGGATTTTTTTGTCTAAGGTGAGACTTCAGGCAGTTTAAGTTATGTTAAATTAAAGTTTGAAATTTTTAGATAAATAAATTTAAAAATTTCAAATTTCTAATTATTTTCTTTAAGCATAATTTATAAAAAAAAGTTAGTGACATTCTTTTTCTCAATGTGTTGAAATGGTAATCAGGATGCCAAGGCATAATTGGTGTGTTCATTTTTACCTAAATGAACGGACATCTTCCCAAACAAAATGTGAAGGTACCTCTTAATTGTTTATACAAATTGGTGTATTTTACTAGAATTGCATAGAAGCGGCAAGTAAAAAATATATTTGCTAATATTTTTTTCTACACAAAAATTGTTTACACTTTCAAAATTTTTTTCAACACAAACAATTTTTTTCACAAAAATACTGTGGAGAACTGAGATGATAAAATTTGCACTAAAGTACTTTATATAAGAACCCTAAAAGTACAATGGTATTATTTTGACTCTTTTGGTACTAAATAAATGTTCCCGTTCTTAATTTTTTTATATATGACAACTTTTGTAATATGATTCCAGAATTTAGAAACTCAAATGTACTTTTTGTTATTTCTGTAACATGGTGGGTATCGGATATATTTAGGGATTTATGTGTTTGAAGTTAGTTTCACTCTCTTCAGGGGAAATTATGGGAATATGCACCTTGTTTTTTTTCATATTTTGAAAAATTCAGCCGCTATGTTTAGTTTTAGGCTTAGCGAGTAATTGACTTATTTTGGATCCACATGCTTACGATTGCTTTCCAGAAAGCTTTGTATTCGTTTATTTTACATATATTTTTAATTAATTTTTTTAAGAATCGTTCTTAGTATGTATTTTTTCAAATAAAACACTTTAAATAAAACATTTTAAATTCCCATAACTTTTAGTTTCGCTCTAGGTTTTTTTAAGTTGTTTTTAAGAGTTTTCCAGTGGCGCCTAATTAAAAATAACTATAAATTATTGTAACTTTTTGATTCGTGTACAATTTTTTTAGAATGCATTTTTTTAAACAGTTATATAGAGTTTCAATCCCTATTCTCACTTTTTGTGGAGTTTTTTTTTTTTTTTTGTCAATATCTAATTCCAGACAACCCGAGCATGGTTAATAACGAGTTCAATTTGCTTTTCAGCAATTGACAGCATGGCTTTTGTAGAGGTAGTTCTTCGGGAGAACTGTAAACGTTCCTTTGGAAGCGTTAAAATCGACCTCTTCATCAGTTTAGGGAAAGTAAAGCACTTTCTCTGTATATTTTATATTTATATTTTTTTACATTTATTACAAAGTTTAAATATCTTTTTACTAGCAAGAGGTTTCAATATGGTTATTTACGATAGTAGCTTTACAAACTCAAAGCTACCTTGAAGGTTTTGTGACAACACGTCAACGTTGTTTTATAAATCTAAATCAGTTATATATTTACTATTATATTTTGTATTAAGTTTTTGCACTAAAAATATTAATTTTATTTTTTTGTTATTTCCTAAAGTCTCGCAAATTTTACTGATTGATGAAATAATAAATTTAGGATTTTACTGTTTGATAAACTTTAACAGAATATTGTGAAAATTTAGCCCAATTTTCACAATACTTTTTTATTTTACATCCTAAGTGTACTTTAAATTTTATGTTTATAATAAAAATTGTTTAATTAAAGTGCATTAAAATAATTATTTTTAAATACAATTTAAAATCAATATTTATAGAAAATAAATTATTATCGTGTTAATTCTATATAAAATAAGAGAAAAAAATATACATATAATACAAATATTAAAACAATAAATAAACTTTTATAAAAATATTCAACATTTTCACAAAAATTAGTAAAATAAACAATATGGACAAACTGTAGATGTCAGTGAGCGGTTTCATGAAAAGGTCCGTATTTCGTATAATAGGTAAACTGCGTAAATTATATATTTTATGTATAAAATTTGACATAAAATTTTAAAACTTACCAGCTTTATATACTAAATACCATAGACGAGATTTTTTATAAATTCTCTCATTATTAGAATTTGATGAAAAAAATATGTTCATTAGGGTGTCCCAATAAATGGCATTTTTGTGAATTTATTTGGGTAATATAACTTAAACAATGCGTATTAATGATCTGAAAACAGGAAAAATAAAAATTATTTTCGAGTGGATTATTAATTCCTTATAAACAATTTAAGATTTCGGTGTTGCCCAGCAAAACTTTGATAATGGGTGCGATATACTCATGCATTAGCTTGTAATTATAACTCCTAACCTTGGATTACGTATTGCATAATTTTTAAACGCAAAGTAATAATTAAAATGTTTTTTTTAGAAAATAAATTTTTAAATACATTACTTTACTATGTATATTGAGCACGGGTTACCTGTAATTATGTACACCCAAAACAAATTTACTAGAGTTTAGAAGAATTAACTTATTTAGAGGATAAATTGATATCGAAACGGCGCAAAAGACACTTTTTACCAATATTTAATAAAATTTTTCTTGAAATTAGAAATAAGTTTTACTTAAAATTTGGTAACAATTTCTTAATTGTAGAAAAATTTTACTATTGAGAACTAAATTTTTATTAACAAAACTTTCTGTTAATTCGTTAATAATCTTAAATTTTACTTTTAATTAGGAAGGAAACATTCCTTGGTTTAAAGAAAAAATTTATTTGATTTAAGTTTATTAAAAAAAAAAATTTAATAAGAACTAACTCCCTAAAAATAAGAAAATATTTTCTAACATCAAATTAAATATCATTTCTTTTGAAAGTGAAAATTATCTTTAAATTTAATAAAAAATTTCTAATAAATATGAAACTGTTTAAAAGTAATATATTTAACCATAAATTTTAAGGTACTATACACTCATTGTGTAAGTATTTCCCCCTGCTTTTAACAAGCTTTTTGCAATATATTTTTATCTTTAAATTAAATTACAATAAACTCATATATTTAAAATGCAAAATAAATTTTATTAGCAAAATGGTTAATAAATTAAAAAAAATGTACTGCAGGATATCTTGAATCGTATTAATTTGTGACAAATCAGATCCTTTTCAAAGTAAATAAACGGTCCTGCTTGAGAGAACTTCAAAAAGGTACCCCTTTAGTGACACATGGCATCTATGGCTAAGAAACACTGGGGGTCCTTTGTCTTCTTAAATTAATTAATTTATGGAAAGTGTTGCAAAAATACCACACTTACATTTCTTGTTATTATTGTAAAATGGAAAAATGTCATAAGTTTATTTGATGGAATTTTTAGCTTAAACTTTATTTGACATACAAATTATGGCTTTTTTTTGGTACTTACTGGAAAAAAATAGTTTAAGTGCCATCGATAAATATAAAGTTTAATAGGCGCAGCGTGAATTACAGAACAGCCATTATGCCGTAATATATAAAATGTAATTGCGATGTTTTGTATTGCAGTCAGCAAACAAAATTATTGCATAAAAGCGCAAATTTAAAATTTCTTACTAACAAAATTTTAAAAAAACATTTTTAGACCAATTTTTATTTATTTCTGGGCACGTGAGCGATTATTGACTCACGCTCATGCACGATAATTTTTTTAATGGAAACTTTAATTTGTTTCCTCAATATAATTTTTTAAATTAGTAAAATTAACTAGTTTGTTATTAATTTGTTATGTTTTTTTTTGGAACAAATATTGAAAATATTTTTTTTTGATTTGAGAACAATTTACTCAAGATTTTTGTTAATTTATCTGATGAAATTTTTAGGAAAAAAATCCTATATGTAAGTTTATTATTTCCAAAAAATTTGAAGACTTTAACTTCAAAAAAATTTTATTAAAATTTTTAAAACTTACCTGATCTAAGTTGCATGGAAATTTTTCTTTAAAATAATTCTTCAGTTTCTAAAACCAAATAAACTTTTATTATTACATAGGAAAATTTATTATTTTTTGTTTTTGATTGCCTGAACTAATGTTAAGAAAACAATTTTTAAAAATTAGAAAGTGGTAGACTTAAAAACTGAATTTAGAAATGACTTTCTAAAATTTAGTTAATTTTACTACTCGCGAAAAGAGATGAACACACATTAAGTTCAAGTACTTTATCATTTTAAGTTAGACGCATTTTTTGAACTAAATGGGAGTAAATTATGTTCTAAATTTTTCTTTTAATCTAAACTTAGTTTTATTATATTTTAGTATGCAAATTTCTTAAAACTAAGATGTTTTTTTTTTTCTAACTGATAAATTTTTATTAAATATACTTGTCAAGAAATATTACTTAGGAAAGATATGAACTCTTTCTAAGTATATAAACTATTTGGTTTTTACTCAAACTTAGGAATTTTTATTCTTGTTAAGAAAATTTTTCTAAGTTTAAATGAAATTTAAAGGAAATTTTTAAACTATTTTGAAGAAAATTTTGGCTTAATTTTTGGGTCATGTCTTATTTTTGTGTTGATAGCTCTGTCGGCGGGGTTCTCGGCTGGCAACCAGAGTTTAGACATTCGATTAACATCGTGAGCACGTTATATTTTATAACGATTAAAATATTTGTAATAAATTTTATTATATTTTTTTTTTATTCTATTTTCAAACACATTACTTTCCTCATCCACGTAACCACCTAGCTCATCCCTTTATACATTTCATTACACATAATGTGGTATCTTACACATTATTTGCTGGGTAGAGCATTACGGAAATTTCTAACCTTTTTTGCCAAAACGCTGGTTGTAAAACAAGAGATCGAAAAATTAATTTACTTATTTGTAACATAACTATTTAGATCATTAATACCCATTAATGTACACCAGATTACTCATTTTTTAACTTTATAAATGATGTAAAAAATATCCACCTAACGCAAAAAAATTGACCAATATAAAATTATATTGAAATTCAACAAAAATGTGGCAGATCTTAGAAGAAAAATGTATACCCTTATTGTATTGAAATAAAAATTTAACAAAAGAATGATTTTGTATATCCTTGTATTACTAACCAAACAAATCTATTTTATTGACTCTTCTGTGTCGTTTGGGTCAAAAATTATGCATTTTAAGAATTCAAAATTAAAAATATGTATAATTAAAAGTGCTTGTTTTTGGTAAATATGGATTTTAATTTGTCTATTACGTCATAAGCTGTGTTAGTGTAAAATTTTTTATAATAAACACATTTTTTTATTTTTTTATTCCATATCAAATTTATTTTTTACCTATTAACTATTTCAAATTGTTTGAAATTTCTTTTATCTAGATTAATAAATTTTAGTAATTTCTAGTATTTTAATATTATAATAAAAACATATTTGTACTTTATCTATAATAAAAAATTTTGTTAGTATTACGATGGATGAAAAGGATACTTTTATGTGTTTAATTATATTGATAAATATACTGATTAACAAAGAAAGTTAAAGTTACTAATTTCTTCATATTTTTTTTTGTTCATTTTTCATATTTATAAGAATGTTGGGTACCGGTTCTAAATGATTTGCGATGCTGTGAAGGAATTAAAAAATTACTCTTCACTCATTTAAAAACAATGATAACAAATTACATTTTTCACTTCACTGTGATAAAACTGTTCAGAATCTTTACACTGGATTTCAAAAATATTTTCTTTTAGACCCAAAATTAGTTTAATAAAGTCCTTGTTCGAAATTGCTTAACTTGGGCCTCAAATGTTGAAACTGGAGCTTTTGATTTTGCATTCTGTTCATTTTCTAGTTTAATAAACTCTTTGATCAAACGCTTCTGATTGAAAGACAAAACAAAGGCTATAGTATATCTGCGCAAGTTTTTAACAAATAATAAACCTCGTTCAGCACGTTCAGTTGAGGCAGTAACTGCATCATCGATAAAATCCACGATATTAATTTGAGTGACCGATGAGTTAAAGTTCGTGAACTAGTTAAGACCACAGGCATATCACAAGGTTCAGTGATTTTAATTTTGCCCGAAAAATAGGTTACAAAAAAGCTATCGCCAAGATGGGTTTCGCGTTTGCTCACAGGCAAAAATAATCACAATCGTGTGACTGATTCCGTATCTGGCTTAGAGCTTTTCCGTCGAAATCGTAATAAATTTCTTCGCCGATCCTATATTAATCACTATACACCAGAAATGAAACAAGAGTTCATTCCACTTCTAAAAAGGCAAAGACAGCAAAGTCTACCGGTAATGTTATGGCAACGGTTTATCTACATTGATTACAGCACAATGGAGTAGATGGAAAATATTATTCATCATTATTGGGCCAAGCAAGAAGAAAATATAATAAAACGCACGCATTTAGCCAAAAAAAATATATTCCAACTAGGTAATGCTCGGGTGCACACTTGATCAGTTTCGGTGGCAACTGTTTACAAATTTTAAGATTTGCCGCGGCTTAAAAAGATTCTAGTCGAATGACGAAGTCATCTCTGCAACAGAAGCCAATTTTGAGGACCTTCCGAAGTCTTACTTTTCGGAAGGCTTAAAAGATAAAAAGTCGCAAGCTAAAGGGCTTTCATTAGACATGACATTGTTTTTAAATTTTGAAAGGATACTGTTATTCTTGCAACTGAACGTAAAATTTGACTTTTTAGATTTTGATATTAAAATCTAATTGTTAATAAAAGACCTGTTTTACATTAGAATGCTCATTGCTCATTTACAAAAGGCCGGCAGAACTCAAAAAAGTGATTCCCAGACAAATGCATTTGAAATTTTCTATTGAGCCTAACTGCTGAGAAAAGTACAAACAAAACACTTTTAATCGCCAACTGCATGAGAGACGGGGATATCATACCCATTTTTTATATGTTTAAGATTATTGTGTGAACCATTTCTCTGCATCATTAACTCAAAAATCACGTTTTTGAGTTATGACGGTCTTCTTGGAAATGAGCGACATAATCATGAAAAAATTATTTCACGCAGAGGTAAATTTTATGAGCTGTCAACATTTTTTTTTGTATGAAATTTAATTTATATATAATATTCGTAATTTACGCCAAAAAAAATTTACTAGATTTATTTTTTCTCAGTTTTTAATTAATTTGGACCTGCTAACTTATCTCAGAATAACTAAAGCTTAATGCCTAACCATGGTTATGAATGTGAAATTTATATGGTGACATCTGTGGCTAACATTTCTCATCGAGTTTAAGATCTTTTATTTATAAAAAATTGATTATAAGTATTTATTTATCCCAATAGTTCGTCACCATATTGGGTGACTTCTTTAGGGGAAATTGTTTTTTATAATTTTTTATAAAATTTATAAAAAACAATTTCCCCTGAAGAAGTCACCCAATGTGGTGACGAACTATTGGGATAAATAAATACTTATAATTAATTTTTTATAAATAAAAGATCTTTAGCTCGATGAGAAATATTACACAAATCAAGAAGTTCGAAGAAAATAAAACAAACAAAAATAGCAAACAAAATCAATTACATATAAACTACAGTATGATTTTTTAATAATTTTAAAATTGGATCAATTTGTCCCAACGAGGCAGAAGGATTAAATTTGTACCTCACTGTATTACACTGCGTAATAAAAATTACATTTAATTAACAGTCGAAGAAAAAATTGCCAAATTAATTGATCGAACTATTAAATTTTTATTTAAACCACCAATTTTGATGCCAAATTTACACATTTTTATATTTCTGTATGTATGTATTTAGTAAATTTTAACCAAAATCTGCAATTTTTTACAAATTATTTTTGAAAATGTATTGATGTATTTATTATGCAGTTATTTTAAATCTGAGATAGAATTTTTTGTTATTCAAAATTCTTACAACCAAAAAAAATATTATTAAAATTTAAAAAAAAAAATATCTCTATTTAAAATGTATCTTAATGAATTTAATATGTGTCAACAGTTTACAAAATATTATAGAAATAGTGAACAAATAAATGTTATAAAAATAAAGTAAGTTAATAAACGTACGAGTAATATAAAAAATAATTACGTATATTTGATATTGTTTATTAAAAATGCTTTAAAATTTATAATAAAACCAAAAATTTAATATTGAAATAAAAACTTTGTATAAAGAAAAACTAAAACTTTAGATGTACTATATTTTTAAAACATATTCAAAGGCTTTAATTTAAATATTGATAACTTTAATATTGAATTTAAGTTAAAGAATTTAGATTTGTATTGTGCATATTTATTTAACCCTCTAATGCGATTTCTTCAGATATTGGTAATATTTTTACTCTATATATATTTTTGGCATTGACAACTTTCTATTGCAAAGATTTTAAAATTTTAATTTATCGCTTTATTTAGGCGATATCGCACAATAAAGTTTGAAGACGAATCAAGAAATCTAGCAATCAAATATTTTAAATTTTTGCTATAAATAAGATCACAGACTACCCAGAGAGGAAACAGCTGATTGAATCAAAATGGCGGCTCGAAAATAAACAAAATGAAATGTCAAAATTGCTGTGATACACAGAAAGGGATAGATATACAATAAAAATGTGATATACAATTTATATGAAGTTTATGTTTTCTATCTCATTTTGCAAATCACTACATTGTCACCATACGGTTAGAGAATTCTTGTTTGACACATGTAATTGGTAACCTGTCAGTAAATAACTGTGACTATCAGTAAAATAAAATTAAATACCGAAAATAGTTGATTAAGAAGTAACAGCGATTTTTAAAAATTGCGAAATTGACATTAAATTTTACCGAAATTGATTCCGCTAACTACAAACTCTTAGTTTATTAGCTGTGCATATTTTCAAAAAAAACTGTTAATTGTTTTTTGGGTTTTTTTGGTGAGTCCCGGAGCGAAAACGGTACTTAATTTTTGCAAGTAGAGACTCTTAACTTATTCCTATTTTTATTCAGTTTGTTTATAGACATAAAAATTATTTTTTAGAGCATATTTCTAGCTGCCCTGGTAATTATCGTTTATATATCTATTTGATTTGGTGTTTTAGCGTATAAAAAATTACGTTCTAATTTGTGTTTACAAATGTATTTACTTCGACCTATTAGCAATAGGGTTTTTCTCCAAACTAGGACAAGTTGCCTTGGAACCAGTTCTTAAACCAGTTATATAACTGATTCTGGGACAGTAAAACCTTACATTTTGAATCATTTCTAGAACGTGCTTTATAGAATTGGTAGATTTAGCGATATCTGTTTCTAAAAAATATTGCTGGGTTTGTGGAAACATCAAAAATTTCATCGTATTGATGTTTAATTTTCAGAATCAGGTTCAACTTCTATGGACGTTGTTTTAAACAAATAGTTGCTGTTAGGATAAATATTTTGCTGATTACAAATATAGACTGGCACTTGAAAATCCGTTCAATGAACCCTTCTTGGGATTGCCGGCTGGTAATGGGTACCGGTGGTACTTGGCTGAAGTCATGGCTTTGATCGTAGTGTCAGAATGTAATGTCTATTGTCCACATTACTGTAATTAGCTCTAGCCAAAGAAGGGAGGTAACCGTGGTATTGTTTCGGTCCTAGTGTTTGTTTATCCATTGTTAGCGGCTTGGGGCTGCTACCAAACTCCAGTTTGCAAAATCCATTGCCGGTTGTAAATTTAAAAGCGATGATTTGGAGAACATTTTTAATTATTGATAATACGAAGAATCCGGGCGATAATATACGCCCAAACGTCGCTGTCAGCAATGACTGCGACCACTGGCGGGTGCAGTGGAGACTCTACGTCTCCTGTGCGTCGCTGCGATTAGAATACATCATCGCCTTGGCTAGACGACCAATATGTTCATGACGGAGAAAGATCGGTTGCAGTGGGAAACAGGAGCGATTGAAAAAGGTCGCGCACATTTTAATAATAATAAAAAATATGCTGCCAAAAATTCGTGGTTTCCCAAATGTATAGAGGTAGTTGTGATTAAGAGCTTCGCCGTCCGCCAATAATCCGAGGAAACCAAAGAAGCGCAAGCAACAGCTTGAGTATACGAGATCCAGCACTTTCAGTTCTGCGCGAAGCCTTTGTCTGAGGTTGCAAGGGTCAGTGAGGTGACCAAGCACCAACCTGGTGAATAGAGAGTTGGACTATGAAAGACGAAAATTTCGTGAAGTCTTTTATGGGGCCAAACGGAATTATTTTATTTTTTATTTTATTAGAATTATATAATACAATAAATGATATTATATAAAGTGAAGGAAAGAGTACTAGCAGCGTGGCACTTTTCGACTTGAGCAATCTTTTTGGTCAAATGTGTACTGAGCAATGGAGATTGACGTAAAGACGGAAGCTGAACACGACCATCTGATGCTTTTCTTTGATGCAGGGGGTCGGTTTAATGGAATTTACCTCATCAGGTGCAAGGCTGATGTGAGTGCTGCTTCTAGAATATTTGTGTAGACTGTATTCACTTTGAAGCTTTGAGTTTGAAAATTATTAAAAATTTTAAGTAGCATACAGGAAATATCTGTCAAAGCTTTTTTGAAGAAAGATTGAATTTAAAAGAAAGTTTTTTGAATTAAGAATTTTGCGAGAAGTTTGCACATCTTGATTTGCGAAATACATATAACAGTTGGGGCAAACAGTAACACTCTATTTAAAAGCGATGTCGTTTTTGCAAGTGGCATCGTATGTTTGTTTGGTCATGCTGAAGATACGTGCGAAATTTATAGTAAATGCATCGAGAAACCCTTCAATAACGCGCGATTTTGAGCTCATCATAAGCGACGAGGCTCATTTTTATCTTAGCGGCCATGTCAAGTAGATAAATTTTCGGTTCATGGACACCATTTTTGGTTCGGAGCCTAATGTGGTAAAATCACTTTCATAACAAGTATCAATATTCTACCAAAAAAAACCTGAAAAAAATATTTTTCGGCAGAAAGGTTTATGACCAGAATGAGAAAAAAATAAAATTTTTTACATCTACGCAAATAAGGTCCAGAATCAGTGGAGTCAGAGTACAATGTTAAATTATCAAAAAGAACTGTAAGAAGGCGTTTGGTCAAAAATAATTATAGCGTCGCATAGCACGACGAAAGCCGAATGTGACAAAAAAATATTAAGCAGGGTCTAGAGTTTGCAATATAATATCTCCACTGTGATCAAAATTTTTTGAAATTGGTTGACTGGAGCGATGAATGTAAGTTTAATGTTCTTAGTCACAATGCACACAGTGAGGAGACGAGGATTAGAGCGCCTTTTTTTACGGCCTTTTAGAAAACTACGTGGAAACTACTATTTTAATACACTATTAAAGCAACTGAGTTATGACTTACTGTAGGTGAAACAACTGTATGACAAATTATTCTGTCTCTCTTTATTGCGTCTGATTTTCCACTTCGTCAGTTTATTATTGGTTTGGCCCTCTCACCATTTTTTAATAATTGAGGCGAATGGATTATATATAATATGAATATCCTCTTTCTATTTCTGAAACTCGTTTTTCGATATCTGACATCATAACTAATATCAACTTTGATATAAAATTAAGAATAAAAACTATTTTCATTGTTTTTCTTTTAAATCTTTAGGCAAACTAATAATAAGCTGACGATTAAATAAATGTGTTTTGTGAGTGTGTTTATTTGCTCATACATTTCACAGATCATATAAATGTGAAACTTTGTTGTATGTTTTGTTCTTTTGAATACTGAGATAAAATTAAAAAAAAATCATTAATTATGTGCAAAAATGTTATAAAAACATAAAACAGTTTTTGTTATTACAATATGTAACCCAAGTATAAAATTTGTTGTGAGTTTGTACTAAGTTTATGAAACAACAATTTTAGTAAATACAGTCATGTTGCACTTCTATGGTATCTTTTTGATATTTTTGGCGATCATATGTTTTAAAACATGCTATGTAGTTGTTCACATGCTATGTTTTTGTTGTATACATTGTTTGCCTAGGACATGAATTACAACAACAACCCTCACCATACGGTTTTTGTTCACTCGTTTGACAGCTGTCACTTCTGACATCACTGGTATACCCTGTGTTCTTGGTAATGATGTCAGACCGCATGTGATGATATAAGTATGCTTTACCTCATCAGAAGTTAGAGCGATAGTGAAAGTTGACGGCAAAATGACAGGTGAAATGCATAAGAATATATTAGAAAATAATCTGGTTAGTGATTTTGCTGACGATTTATCACAAGCATGGATATTCCAACAACATAACGACCTGAAGCATAAGTCTCGAGTCGTCAAGTCTTGGCTGGCTAGCACAAGGCCCATGTATGAATCCAACAGAGAACATATAGGGAATCATAAAAAGTTCTGTTTAATTTTAAAAGATCTGTGGAAGATTATTTAAGAAAAGTGGTATAATATCACTCCTGATCAGTGTTGCGAAATTGTCAAAACAATGGCAGAGATGTGCCAAATTAATACGTCAAAAAGGATATCTCACCAAGGGTTAAAAGATACAATATACCATTGATCAAAATGGTTGTAATTTTAATTAATTAAAATAATATTTATTAAATGACTTAATTATTTGTCCACAAAATAGTTAAAGATTATCTAAAAAAGTTGAAAAAAGCAGTTAAGTAATCGTGAAGTGTATATGTTTTTAAGTTTAATTTAGTTTATAAGATTTTAGACAAATGAATAAAACTTAATTTTATTATAGCTAAGAAAATATAATATTTAAATTTTGCATATTATTCGATCTATTTGTTTTAATTATATATTTTTAAATTTTATCCGGCTCGAAATCATAATTTAATGTTACTCATGAATAGTAAATACTAATTTTTTTATGAAATGGAAAAAATTGTGAGGATCAGCGTTAGAGGGAGTGCACACTTTCGACCTGAGCGAACAGGTCATCGTCCTTATGAGCCACCCAACCTAATTAAGTTTATCCAAAAACATCGCAGTTTAGTCAGATAAAGAAAAAAAATTTGGATAAATGAATTTACAAAAAAAAAAAATCATTTTTCTAAGTTGGGTTTTTTAATTTTATTTTTCTGTATATTTTTAATAAAGTATTGTGTAAATTAAACTTTTTCTGTAAATAACCTTGCTTTTCGTCTTCATGTAAGTGCTTTGCTGCTTTATCTAACTCAATTGAGGTCGACTTCCACTTTTGTCGGATGTTGGAGAATAGGGATACTGACTGAGAAGATATTCGTTAGTATAACATCTATGAATTTTTATAGTGTTGTGATATGTTTGCATTTCACTTTAACCTAATGTTTCTTAATTAATATTGTTACATGCTTTTACTACTAATTTGTTTCTATTTCTATTGAAAATTTCCATTTATTGCTAAATACATAAATATATATGGAAAGGGTAGTTAAATTTTAAGGGCCGATATTGATTTTGAATAAAACACAAATTTTTTAGGAAATTGTTGTCATTTCTTTTTATTATGATAATATGGTATGGTTCAAATATGTATGGAAGAAAATATCGGCCAAATGGCCGACACGCGACAAACCTCCATCCGATGGTCCAAATTTTCGATGACGCTGAGGCATAATTGAGGTTCTATGGCATTAATGTGCCGAATTATCTCATCCTTTAACTCTTGAATTGTTGCTGGCTTATCGACATACACATTTTCTTTCAAATAACCCACCACCACGTGAGATAAGATAACACGGCCATTGAATTCGTCGCGCAAAAGAGCCATTGTTTTGTTAGCTGTGTGGCAAGTGGCACCGTCCTGTTGAAACCACATCTCGTCCAGGGTCATATCCTCAATTCCTGGCCACAACAAGTTCGTTATCATATCGCGATAGCAAACACCATTCACGGCTTGGCCGACCTCATGACACACTATCGCGAACAACAGCAATGTTTTCCGCAGAACGAATTTAGCGAGCATGCACAGGTGTTTTCACAGACCCGGTTTGCCGAAATTTGCCCACAATTCTCCCGATTGTGGACATATTTGGTCGATTATACTGACCAAAAAAAATCACGAACTGCACGATATGCATTTTGATTTGAACGCCCATTTTCATAATAAGCCTGAATAACTTTAACGCGTTGCTCGATTGTGTATCTTTCCATGGATCAAATTGAGTTAGTCTAAAATTGAGAAATGTCAAATGAAATGCAAAAAAAACTTGACGTTTAGGTGTGGTTCACATTCAACATCGGCCCTTAAAATTTAACCACCCTTTATACTACCAGCATATTATATTTCCAGCACGTCGTTTTTTTTTCCAGCGTGTAGATATAATTATAATACTCACCCATAATTTGAAAATGTTTAATTAATTTTTTGTTTAAATAAAAGGTAAACAATTTTTTATTTTTAAATTTGGCTAAAATTAGAAAAATATTCACATTCTGTGGTTGTTTTATTTTTTTTTCGGGAAAATAGTTTAATAATCGCAAAACATAAAAATTTATAAAAACGTTTGTAATAAATATTGCAGGTTATTTCAGTGACTGGTTTTTATGGAATCTTTCAGAAACACGTTCATAATATGACCTACGCGGAAGAAATATTGGTAGTTTACATGCTAATTATTTTTCATTTTCTCTGTGTCTTGTTCACTTGATATGCAACGAAACTATTCATTCCTTACAAGTTCTGTGATGTTATATCAATATATATGTGGTCAATATGTAACCAGTTTTATATTTATTACTTGTCCTCAGTCCTGTGTTATGTACATTTGATCCAGTCACGTTACGTTTCATTTTGCACTTATTCTGATACTTATCACATTGTGTCTAATATGAGACTAGTTATGTGTAAGATAATTCTAAGCTGTTCTGTTACGCATTCACTAACACCAATGCAGTGGTGGTCAGCGACATAACGCAAGTAGCTTAAAAGGTAGAGATTGCCACTTCCTATGACAAGCCTAAGTTAAAGTTACCGGTTACTTTCATATAAGACGACCAACTCGAGGACCGGTTTCTGACACAAAGTTCCGGTCACGTGACCAACTGTGTGACTGGTCCATTTCCCGTAGGGTTATAATTGATCGTTTCAGGCATTAGACAATACCACATAAAGAAAAATTTCATTGCTATTAAACAATTGTAATGCCAAACATTTGCTTTAGCATTGTCATCAAATAAAGTCAATTAAATCGTCAGTAATTTGCTCTGTCAATTAACTGGTCCCAAGTATGATTTAAAATGTTTCCAAGTATTCAGTAATAACAGCAATAAAACTTTTAAAATTAGCAATGTGCGATATTTTCTTAGACAGGCAGGTAAAATAAATCCTTAGTTATGTATGCCTTGCAGGTATCAGAACACCAAATTTTACCAAATTATAGAGAATATAACTAACTGAAAACTCTATCTAATATAAGTAACTGAAAACTCTATGCATTTAACAGTCCAGAGTTGGAAACAGGCTACGAAAAAAGAGAGTTGGACGACAAATAACTTTTTGGTGAAAGAAAGAAAATAATATTAAACTTTGCAACAACATGGCTACCTTTCAAATGGGTGCCCAAACTCATGTCTTTCCCATTGCTTTGTTTCGTAAAAATCGCACAAAAGTTTTTGCAGCTTTAAAGGAAAATAACAGTGACGAGAAAGGAACTTACATTTTGTTCGTCAAGAATCTTATTTCCAATATATGTTTGGTGTTAAAGAACCAGATTGTTTTGGTGTATTAAATGTGGAAACATGTGAATCGATATTATTTGTACCACGTCTCCCCGAAGAATATGCCACCTGAATGGGACGTTTATTAAAATTCTAAGAATTCAATTCTATGTATGAAGTGGATCGTGTTCTTTACGTCGACGAGATAAACACCGACAGCGGTGTACATGCCAAGCCTGCAACATTTGACGGTATCGAAAAGTATGTGGTAAATTGCGATCGTTTACATTCTGTTATTGCTGAATGTCGTGTCGTTAAGACTTCGGATGAAATTGAGGTATTACGTTATGTATGTTGCTAAAGTTTTTTCGGATGCCATAATGATAACAAAAGTTGTGTAGACCCTTATTTTCTAACAAAACAAATTTTAGAAACTTAGGCACTTATGTTACATCAGTGTTAACAGTAAAATAAAAAAAAAAATCTTTAAACTATATCGTATTGATTATTTCATACTAAACTAACTAGACAATACGTCATAGAGTATTCAAAAAACCGGCCTTTTGAAAAAAAAAACGGTTTCGGTTTTCTTCGAAAAATAGAATATCAAAAAAACCGGTTTCGGTTTCGGTTTTTGCAGAAAAAACCGGTTTCTTCGGTTTTTTTAATTTGAATAAAAAGCTTATATAACTTGTTAATTGTTTTTATTACAAAAAAAAAACAAATTTAATATATAATGTAATAAAAATAAAAAAATACATTCTTTGAAAAAAAATATATATATACATATATATTCATTTAAATTTAATTTTTTTATTGTATTTCATTTCAACAAAAAATTGACTTAAAACCAATATTTTTTAATATAATATCTTAAAAATTAATATTATAAAACTATATTCATATCAAATGAATAGAGATCATTTAGTTTGTAAATTGGTAAAATTAGGTACGTTAGTAATTTGAACGTTTAAAACGTTTGTCATTAAATAAGTTTTTTTAATATTAAATTTTAAATATGTAAAAAGGAAATCTATTTTTCACTTCTCAAATAATATTTTATTTTTTTGTTTGCTTTTAATAAAGCTAGAAGTGGAAAATACTCTTTCACTAATAGTAGATGTTGGACAAATAGTTAAAAGACAATTATATAATTTTTCCAACTTTTCAGTTCTTTTGTCACATTTATTAAGATATATGAAATCATCATATAATGAATGATTCTGTACAGTCTCTTTTTTAGGATTTCGAATACTGTTTATTGTGTTATTTAGATCAGAAATTAAACTATTTGAATTTGGAATATCCAAAGTTGAGTCTTCATCCGAATCTATCAGACTTACATCTAAATCTTCATAACCAAACAAACGATTATAAGAGTGTTCGGAAAAAATAAAAGAGACCAAGTAACCCAGTTGGTGATGTAATTAAAAAACCGGTTAACCGAACAAAAAAGACCGGTTTTCGGTTTTCTTCGAATTTACAAAATATTCGAAACCGATCGGTTTTTAAAAATAAAGAAACCGGTTGACCGGTTTTCGGTTTCGGTTTTTGAATACTCTAATACGTCATAACTAACTAGACAATACGTCATAATTTTTATCTTTAATAAATAAATTGTCAGTTTTTCAATAAATATTTTATCATTTATTTTTCAATATTGCTTAATCCATTTGATGACATCTTTAGAACAACTTAAAGGATAAAATATATAAAACATCCCAGCAAAATCACACATTACCAAATAATGGAAAGTAATGTATAGCCATTACTTTACACCTTACTTCAGTGATGGATTTTTTAGACGATGGGCCTCAAAGTAATGTATATACCCATGATAATGTAAGGGTTTACTTATATGGTTACGAGAATGGGTAAAGTAATGTGTCTAAAAACTATTAAACTATCAAAATGCTTAAAAGCTAATTGTCGGTGAACATTCTTTGATGGAATTTGAAATTTTAGCTGGTTGTCCACAGGAATCATGTCTTTCCCCTATACTTTACAATATTTTTACGTCTGATTTTCCAGAACTAATTGGCTGTATGTCTTCAATTTTCGCTGATGACACAGCTATTTTGAGCTAAAATGTTTTCGCGGTCGATTTATTAAGAGACCTTCAATGTTCTGTTGACTTAGTAACTGATTATTTTAGGAAATGGAAAATTTTGGTAAACGCATCTAAAACCCAGGCAATTTTCTTCACCAGGAAGAAAAAAGTAAGTTTTCTACCACAGTGTAACATTAGGGTTAATAATGTAGAAGCTATATTGGGGGACATCGTGAAATATCTAGGTGTCATACTGGACAGGAAATTGTTATTTAATGAACACATTAGCAACATTGTGAACAAAATAAATACAACGACTCGTATATTGTATCCATTTTTAAACAGGAAATCAGACCTTAGTATTGAGAATAAACTCTTAATTTTAAAGGTCATATTTCATGCGATATTATTCTATGCTGTCCCTGTATGGCATAACACTTCCGACTGTCACCTAAGTTACTGAAGATGTTTTATTATTTGCCTCCTTTCTTCTCAACTTCACGTCTTCACTCATTATCCAATATCCAACTAGTAAGGGATAAAAAAAATTTTATCTCTGAAAAATTCTATAATAGATGTGCAAATTCTTCTTATGAACATATCAAATCTCTCTTTTCTTGAACCAGTGCACTTTTAACTACCTAAGTTCTTTTATCAAAACTTTTTTTTTCCAAATATCAAAGGTTTTTGTAAACTTTTCCCTAATAATTTAAGTTAAAATTTAAGTAATTTATCTTAATTCATATTGTCCAATGTTTAAGTTGAAAAGTCAAAATTGGCTAAACTCTTTATACCGTATTTTTAAAATTATTGTAAACTATCTATAATATATTGAACAATAAATGAAATAAATAAAAATAAAAAAATTATTTAAAAATTATTACAAATATTTTAAACATTATTAAAAATAATGTGGTCATGATGGGAATCGAACCAGGGAACTCTGGTTGCCAGCCAAAAACTCTGCCCACTGAGCTATCGATGCATATAGTATTTGATTACTTTAAACTTAAATGAATTGTTGCGCTTCGTTTTTCGCTATTGTTGTCAAAACAAACATACATTACCCTTTTGCTTACCAAAAAACACAAAGTAATGTATCTAAAAATAGATTTTAAAAAATATTTCAATTATTACTTTACATTTATAAATCATATATTACGTAATCAATAATGAGTAACTTATTACTTTATGTTTGCACATAATGAAAAAGGTAACGAGCTATAATTACAAGGTAATGCATGAGAATATCGCACCCATTATCAAAGGTTTGCTGGGTATTTAAGTTTAAAAAGTAAAAGCCGTCAGTAAGTTGATTAAGCATTTGACATACTTTTCGTTAATTTTTGACAGTAGCTTATGTTAGCAAAAGTATAATATAGTTAGCCCTTTAACAAGACATCAGTAATCGGAACTTATCCTTGTTTTCGCAATATTCTGTTAGCTTCTACCTGGAAATTTAACTGACAGATCTATTGCTGTTGTTTGTGTTTAACTGTTCGTTGAATTATAACTGGACATTCCGTGCCCGGCCTTATTTATTAAATTACGTTGTTCGAAATTCTTGCAATATTTATAATGATAATATTTTACTTTTTGTATTGTAATTTAAAAATTTGATACAAATCACGCTTACCTGATAACATGTTTACCTAACTATAGTTATAAATGTCAAATTTTTTTGGTTGTTTTCAAAATAGGCTACTCGACTTAGATTTGAAAAAGTTAATTTTATTCGAAATTATATTTTTTGAAGTTGTAAAAACAAATGCTTTAAAAGAGGAAAATCAGAACTAAATGATACCTTGGAATCAATGAAAAATTAATTTCTTAAGAACGTACCATATAATAGATCAAGTCAGCACCATGTACCAAACACAAAAGCTTTATAATCATATACTTGAGATTTTCGAAATTTGTGTGCTGAAGAAGTCATGGACAGATTGAAACGATAATCAGAAATTTTTTAGTGATCCGGAAAGAATTATTTATGACAGACGAACCATGTTCACTTTAAATGCGACCAACATCTCTAATATTAACACGTTTCTCTAGAGGTAACAGCCAAGTTGGGAGAATTGAAGATACACACAGGTTGTAACATAAATGCGAACAGAAACACAAGAAAATATAGGAAAACTAATCAAAGAATTTTCCATTAAAAAATTAAACGAAGAAAGAGACGAAATTCAAAACAGGAAAATTTTTAACAAAAAGAAAATATAGAGAAAGCACGAAACCAATTTGAAGCTGGTCTAAAATTAAAGCCAACATATTTTCGACGTTACAAAATAATTAATAGATTATAATGCAACCATTATGAAGTTGAAAAGATTTGCGAAGGTCCGCGAAAAAGAGGTGGAATCAGTCACTCGGGGCAAATGATTTGCAGGAAGGCCCAATGTGGGACCAGAGTTAAACGGATGTACAACCAGAAGCGGACGGACATATTAATATTTGCAACATTTTGTATGACAACAGAACGAATAGTTTTATTGAGTGAAGATTAGAAAAGACAGATAAAGATTTCCGTTAGTATAGTTTTGAAGCTTAAACAATACACAATACACAACCAACAATCACATTGTAATATTTTAATCAATTACTTATAAGTCTCTTTTATTCAATAAATTAAGTAAACCGTTTTTTTTATAAAAAAAACATCACATCAAGTAAAAACCTACATATTAAAAATACATTAATGTTAACCTATGTTTTTTTTTGTTGGCCTTTTTCTATTTCTAATTTATATTTATTTTTTATAATTTTTTAAAGCATCCTTCAAGGTCCATTAATTATATGAAATAAAAGGAATATTTAATTTAATATTTTGTTTCTTTTAAATACATTTTCAAATATTTTAACTTACAAACTAATTTTAAGTGTATGTTATACATACAAAAGTATAAAAAATATATTTGTTTTGAAAATCTTTGAACAATTTGATCATGAACCAAGGACTATGTAACAGTAGGATGTGCAGAGTTAAATTCAAGGGTAAAGCCAAGTTCCTTGACTAATGATCGGATCGATACTTTCAACTCGGTAGATCCTGACAGTTTGATTATAATTGCAAAAATCAGGTTATTAAAAGTTTCTTAAATCGTGCATCAATTTCGATCTGATAATTTTAACTCTGCACATGATACTGTTACGTAGGCCTTGCATGAATTATCTTAATGTATTAAATAAAAATTGTGATGAAATTGTAATAATATTTCAAAACTTCTAAAATATAAAATAAAGCCTTATTTTAATTATATTCAAACTTCCCTAACTGACAGAGAGTTGTTAAAAATTGTGTACCGTTGTCAACATAGAAAATTTTTTTTACTGATTTTGACGAAATTTTCAATACACATTTGTTTTAGAAGAAACTGCTGTTATATAAAAAATTCTTATTTACACTTACATATATTATTGGGTTTTTTGTAGTAGCATGTATAAACATTATATTTTTTTCAAATCATTTCGGAGACACAGTCTCTCCCTCTGGGTATCATAAAAATCTTAATTAAATATAGTCCAACTCAGTTCCTCCCAGTTCTTTTAAACAGCGTTTTGAGAGCCAAGAGTTCGAAAAATTATGATTTTTTTGTTTTTGGTATAAAATGGCTTAATGAATCGTATCATTTGCGGAGTGTTTCTTCTTACGACACCGAACTAATAGCATTGTGTGGTGATCCCATTTGGGTCAGGACTTTATCTAACCATTGTAGTGGCCCATTCAAGTGTATTTCAATCCAGCTGGGCGTTGATGTTACATCTTGTCGATGATATTCGGCACCCCAACCTTTAACGAAGGACATGCGTATTGTACACATTTTTGTTAGTTCAAAAACTGCTTCGAAACCATTAATTACAGATTGTGAGAGTAGTTGAGCAAATTCTTGATTGTTGAAAATTTTCAATGAACAGCCAGTTAGTAGTTTGCATACTGTGCTAAGATGGAAGCCGTGATGATAATTACAAATGCGTGACTGCACAAAAACTGCCGAATCTGATAAACATTCAACATAAACTTCCCCATTAGCATAATAAAGATGAATACCTTTTCCTAAAAATACACAAAAAATCGAAGACTTTTATTAAAATAATGTTTGTAAAAATATTATATTCTAAAAAAACCCTTATATTCTAGGAAATTTTTCCTAAAAAAAAAGGAATTAGATTTTGAAGTTTATTTATTAAGTCCTGCCATGTGGTTCCTGCGTTTTAAATGAAATTTGCATATTTCATAAATTTTTTATATGCAATAACTGTCCAATCCTACACTAAACGTTTTAAAACAGGGGAAAACTTACTCCATTTTAAATTTTGTGTGTCAAATAAAAAATTAATTTGAAGATATGAATACTAAAAATACACAGAGAAAAATATTTATTGTGACAAGCGAATTTCTTCCCAACCGAATGGAAACATTTTCCATCCACTGATATTCCCATGATAAAATGATGTGTTATTTGACCAAAGTTTAAGTATTTAGAAGTTTTGTTTTCTTATTCCATATCCCAATACCTAGGAGTATCCAGTTTTACTGGGTTCTAGCAACTTTTTTCGTAGAATAAGCTTTCAGATTTGTAAAAAAGTGTTCTTTAAAAAGACAGCAGGTTCTGAATGGATTATGTAAGTGTGACCATTAAGGTTGTTCAAAATGAAAGCTCCCGAAGATAACGAATGCTTATTAGAATTGTAATTGAGCCAGTTCTATTTTTTAAGTGGAACTAAAAAAAATGTTTAACACTATTGAGTACGGTAGGCTAAGGGCAACCAGAAATATGCTCTAACAAGTAAAAAGACATAAATTCGGCTATAACGAATATTTGGACACCCTCCATCTATGTCCTAAAATATCTCGTCTGATTTTGATACAAATAACGTAAAAAACTTTAGAAATTAAATTATTTTGAGGTGGAAAAGAATTTTGAGATAACAATATTTAAGGTGAATACAATATATTTTTCAATTCTAAGCGACTAGCGAAAAAACAAGAGAAAATATTGTACAAGGCAGTCGCTATTAATTTGCACTAGGATTAAGATTTATTATAAACATTTTTTATATTAGTTATTTATTTATCCCAATATTTCTTCACCACATTTGGTGACTTCTTTAGGGGAAATTTTTATATAATTAAACAAATGAAAATTATCATAAATTATTATAATTATCATGTGGTGACGAAATATTGGGATAAATATAATAATTTTTTTTATATAAAAAAGGTTTTAAGATCACTGAAACAAACAAAAAACGTACAAAAAAGTTTTTCTTAAATTAATGGCAATAATGTCTAATTACTAATGTTGGCTACTAGTAAACAAATTGTAAATTTCAAGATTTTTTCTGGAAAAATATTCGATAAACTTGCTATCACCACCCTTAAAATTAATTTAAAATACAGTTGCCCCAAAATGAAACTGAAATGAATTAATAACTGTTTCCTTTATACTAGCGTTACCAAAATAGCTTTACCAATAAACTTGTCGCGTTTCTTGTCAAAAATATATTCAAATTGGAGGCCGTAAGTTTTAATTTTACTTGTTCCACTTATCCAATGTTTCAATTCCACTCGTTCGTCGTTTCATTCCATTTCGCTTTCCTTGTATGGTGTTTCAATTCCATTTGTTTCCCATTTTATTACCAAGCCAATTCCTTATCAAGGTAATATCATGCCTTTAGCCAAATCGGTTTGGACAATCCGTTAAGGGGGGGAAATTCAAAAACATATTTTAAGTTTCAGGTGTTAAGTCCATAGGACTTAAGACTTTCCCCTTTTTGCACCTTCCCGTAGAAATTTAAAAAGTCCCGTGTTGTGAGTGTTGAGCTCATACTCCAAGAAATAGGACTATCAAATTCCAAATTAAAGTGTTTCCCAGCAGGAATTTTCAAAAATTAATGTAATATTCTATAATACACATAAAAAAGTATCACAATATTTTATGCAATTAAAAGTATTTGATCAAATTCGAATTTTACGAAGTTTTTATTTGAAATATTTTTAAATTGTTATTGTTCATATAAAATTTCTTTAAAAATAAAAAGTGAAGTTACAAAAAAAAAAAATAGCAAAAGGGTGTTTGCATTTATAAATTCTATTGTTGGTGGCAGTTTGAAATTTTAATTTATAGAAAAAAATTATTAAAATGCACAAATTAACTGATTTTTTTGATACACTTGTTACACTTCAAAGCTGCTAACTTCTTTAGAAATTGTTTTACGAATTCGAATTTTTTAAGTTGAGTTGACCTCCTCAACTCAACTCAAAATGGTCTGTGAAATATGTTTGCAAAGAAAAACAAGTAAAAAAGGGCTAAATTCGGCTGTGCCGAATTTTTGAATACCCTCCACCATAGGGGCTGAAGATGATATACGTATATACTAAATTTTGGATGAACTGTAATATGAATATGTTTTGTCATTTTATGTAACGAACTTTTATTATTTAGTTTTAGTAATGTTATTTATTTAGTTTTAGCAATGTTATTTACAGAGGTCTGCTCTGTTAGCGACTTTAACATTGTTGATTTTTACGTTAGCTTAGTTATCAGAGTAACACACATATAGCTCTAAGAATGTTATTATTCTCATAGTATGTAAGACAATAAATGTAATCGAACAATAAGAAGAATTAATAACATTTTTACTTACTTAACAGAAAAAAAAAATAGATACAGAAAAATTGTACAAATTTGTATGGAAAATTTAGAGGTACCTTCACATTTTCACTCATAACTTTTGAACCGCAGAACCGATTTTGCTCATTTTAAATACCAAACTGCTCGGGAAGATATTCAATAATCTGGGTAAAAATAGGCACCCCCGCTTGCGTCTTCGCGCCGTGATCGGCATTTCAACAGACAGACGGACATCGCTAAATCGACTTAAAATTGCATAAGAATCACGAATATATATATACTTTATGGGGTCTTTAACCTATATTTCGACATGTTACAAACGGAATGACAAACTGATATATACCCTCACCATAAATGGTGGAGGCTATAAAAAAACTGACGAATTCTCGGATACTGATCTAATGGCTTTGTACTCACCAATATGACGTCTGGTGTTTTCAATTGTACTGTTACGATTAACGTTACTCAACTGGCCCAAACAAAAACGATCTGAATTATTTGAAGGATTTGTAAAACCATCAACAATCACTGAATTACTATTACAATTAAATTTTTCGCCAACGCGGCAATTCAACTCGTAATAGGCAATAGATGCCCAAAATGCTGGTTCTTGATAGCTAACCTGGGCAACATCACCCATCGGAGCTTCTAACATTTGTGTAGCATCATTTGAATTACCATCCTCGGAGAGGCTATAAGCTGGTGGTGGTGTTTCAGCCATGTTATTGTATGGTGAATTTGGATTGAAATTAGCTGAACTAGGACTGCTAACGGATGTCATAGGCGGGCTGTTGGAATTTAGATGATTATTAAAGCCAGCCGTAGAATAGCTGACATTGAGGGGCATTGTGGATTCACCCATATTATTAACTTGTAACATTGAAAAGCCGGGTGCAAATTCCGAATGACGTGGTACTAATACGGGTGGTAAAACAGGACTTTCAACTCTTTTATAATGATAGGGATTAATACAGACGTCTTTCTCTTTAGCACTAAAAGGATATTGGCATATCTCCAGAGGTTTAAGTTCATGATGTGTCTGCAAATCAGGCCAACGCCAGACACGACAATAAATTACATGTGGCAAGCCTTTGCGATGTGAAACCTAGAATTCAAATTGTTAAAAAAAATACATACATACATATTTTGATAAGAATTATTCCGCAACAAACCTGTAATCTACCATCTAATGATCGCGGTATAGTCACACATTTTGATGGTTGACCTGGACATGATAAAGCTCTTTCTAGATCTTCTATAGCACCTTTACGCTTTTTCAGTTTCTTTACCAAACTGTCTACGGCCTTCTCGGCCCATTTTTCTTCTTCATCGCCTTGTTTCCAACCCAGTAATTTTTTAACTGCCGGTGAAGTGAAAGTAAAAAGAGATCCTATTTTTGATATTCCACTACTTGTAGTTGGTGTCAAATCATCAGTATCCATTATATTTAATGCGCGATAACTAATAGAGCTTGAATAATCTGGAAAGTGATAAAAATAATTTTATTAAAAAAAAATTCATCTTGACCGAATATTGTTTGTGGTTGAACTGAAAAGAGCGACATATTGGAAATATTTTTAGATTTAAAAAAAAAAAATGTATTTCATTTATAAACAATTATGGGGTTATTCTGCAACTATGTGAAAATTTGTCGCATTAAAATATGTAGCGCAGGTTGAGTTACTAATATCAAAATTATCTTTATGTAAATTGTTGTAAATACCTTTAGGAAAATTTAACATTTTGTGACTTTCCCTATCATAATTATGGTAGAGCTGCATATTACGATATGACAACTATTCATATAGTTACGGAATAAACCCCATTAAATATAATAAAGCAGGTGAAGATTTCGCCCATTGGTGCACAAACCACTTGGCGAAAAATATGTTTAAGAGCATTGACCTGTTACACAGAAAATTTCGGGTTCGATCCCACATCAATTTAGAATAATAATGTACGTTTTATGAGTTTTCATCTCTAATAAATATCGGAACGTTCTCCTTTGTTGTTCCCAAACCACATGACGCCACCGAAGTAAAAGAAACTAATTTCGAAAAGAAAGCAACACATTAATTAGTAAAAAGAATTTCCTTTCAAAAAAAACTACATGCAGCAATTCTGAAGATAATATGAAATTTCCTACATGAGTTTGTTTTTCCCCAAGAAAGCGATTTAAAACTATACCTTATTCATCAACTGAACGCTTTTTAATTACTGAACGGATGCTTTTATTTTCTCTCTACACTGATCGGTTAAACGAATTTAAGTTTTTCAATTTTTATAAAAATTGAAACCAATAAAAGAGCGAAAAATAATAATTAATAGTCACAAAATTGGTAAATCATACACCGAAACTTCTTAAATTATAAATAGGAACAAATTAACAGTGCAAAGATGAAAAATAATTGAAAATAGGTCACGAACAGGCTACCAACTAAAGCTCAATAATTATCATGGATGAAAAAATTAATTTTAAAAAAACCCATTTAGAATTGCACTTAAAATATGTTTAGAGTTGAAAAAATCATTGGGGAAGCTGTTTCTGCAGACACGGTATGTGGGTGCATTCTGTAGGCCAGTTACAATGCTGCACCTTAGCGTAGAAACAGAAAAAATCCTATGGGTTCGCAACGGAATATAAAATTAAAGAAAACTTCTTTTGGGAAAAAGTAATTTTCTCGGATAAATCAAAATATAACATTTTTGGGTCGAACGGTCGTGAATTGGTGTGGCACAAAAAGTGCGACGAGCTAAATACAAATAATATTATAAAATAATATTATAATGTAAGGAGAGGGTGGAGTAATGATACGGGATTGCAAGTCAGCAGCCGGTGTTGGCAATTTAGAGATCATTGGACAAAACAATTTACATGAATATTCTGATAGAAAATCTTAATCAGAGTGCTGAAAACTGAATATTCGATATAGTTATTATTTCGAACTGGACAATGATCCTAAGCATACACCAGCTGACGTTAATATGTGGATCGCAAATAACACACCACATATGCTAAAACCTTTCTTCAAATCCCCGATTTGAATTCTTATGATCACCTGTGGGATAATTAGAAAAATGCATACGAAATCACACTGTTTCTTGTAAAACCCAGCTTAAGAAAATACTTTTGATAAATGGGGTCAAACTACACAAATAATTTTGTGCCCTCAGGGGCATCATGACTTTTGCTGTGCAAAAATATCAAGTTACCATGATATTTAACTTTTTGGTTTTTTATTTGGATAAATAAGTGAAATATTATTTTTAATTGTTATCTCTATATATAAAAAGTCTCCCCTTCGATGGCTGCAAACACCACTACAGCTGGGAAGTTGTAATTTGGTATATTGGTTATTCCTCCGACATGCCCAAACCACTGGACCTAGGATGTTAATATTTGGTAAACAGGTTTCTTCTTCAGTGTAGACAACAGCTAAACGCGATTTTTAGAAAATCTAACGCGGGATTTCTGAAAATTCCTAGGTGGAGTATCAAAAAGGGAATGTCTCCCCCTCAATGCAGAGCCCGCTTACAATATACGCTTTATGGTTTTAAAAAATATGTATATCCATTTTTAATATTTACTCATTTCTCAGTTTTATCAGTCTTTAGCTTCCTACCTCTAAATAATAACTTGCTCAATTCTTTATTTTTACCATAATATTATATTAAATATTTGCATATGCAGGGACTTTTGTTTTGTAGAATCTAAATAATCCATTTCATCTGAGATTCTTGGTAATCCCGGGCTTTGACCCGTGCTAGATATTTTTTTTTTTTGCTAACGATGTAGCAGATTTTTCCAGCTAGTTAAGAATAATTTTATGAAAATGCGTTTGAAAAGACACATATGATAACACGTAAACTTGTTCACTTGGGATAAAAACTAAATTCGATTTGCAGGGAATTCATCAAAAAAATAGTAATAATTTTCCAATATTCTAATCGTAATTTAATGTATGTAGCATGTTTTAATGGCTTGCAAATATAATTTGTTTAAAGACTTACAAATATAGGTAAAAATTGTTTTTTTTTCTGCGATTTTTTTCCACTTGAGAATAACACAACCGAAAATACTACTCAAACAATTAACATATATTTTATGCACTCTGATCACTTTCACTGTTAGTTTAGAACTGATAAATGCATAAACCTTCAGCTTAGTAATATACCTGCTAGGATTTAGAAAATTCTTACTTAAGGGGATGGCTGATTTAGACCCTTAGGTTTATTTAGATTTTTTTTTTTGCATAAATCTACAAAAATATATTTTTTCTTGAACTATAACTTGATATCTTGAAAAATCCAAATCAGGATTGCCCCTTAAGTGAGAAATTGTTTTAACTGCCTGCGTTAGAAAAAAAATCATATTTGGTATGCACAAAATCTTGAATTTTTATTGCTGTTATTGTTTTAATACCTGGAAAGAATGTTAACTTTCAGTATTATATATTTGTAGTAAGTATTTTCTTGATATATTGAAGAATCTAAATTAGGCTAGCTCCTTAAGTGAGAATTTGTTTTATCTTCCAGGGTTAGAAAACAATTCACATATTAAATGCACAAAATTTTAAATGTTTTATTGCTGTTATTGTTTTAATACGTGGAAAGGATTTTAAACATATTCGCTTTGTTTTTACTATAAATCAGGTATCCTCCTTCTTAGCGAGTACGAGTATTTATTTCATTTGTCTGTTATTTTATATTTTATATGCAAAAATTTGAAAAAGTTTTAGTGCTGTTATTGTCATAATTCGTGGAAAGTATTTCAAATAATATATTCACTTTTTAAATTTCAGTGGCGTATCAAGGATTTTGGTTTAGGGGAGGGACAACGCACGAAAATATAGCTAAAAGCCGAAATTCCAATAAGAAATAAATAATATTTTAATAATTTATTAAATATATAAATATAAAGTATATCTTAATTCCCTTAACGAGCACTAGCAACGAAGGCTTTCGGCTTGTTGTAGCGACCAGAGCCTTTGGTGGGAATCGAACCCACGACCCCCGCACTGTATTTGGTTCCGTGAATGTTGTCAGATGTAGACTATGAACATTTTAAGTAAATGTGTTATTTACATTAAACAAAATTTCTAATTTGAATAACTTTATTTTGAAATAAAACTCAAACATAAAGATTTTTGTAAAGAAATTTGTCAATTTTTTAATACTGCGACATGTCGAATATAAAAACCTTCAAATGACACAAAAATTACATTAAATTGGTTTACGATTTGATCTTTTATATCAACTACAGGAAAAATTATGTCGTTTTAAAATCAAAGTTGCATTATTTATTGTCACATATAATTCGAACACAACATGGAACAACTTTTTTTTAAATATTATTTATTATAATTTCATGGAAATTATGGAAATTTGACTCTCAATAGGACTTTAAAAAAAATAAAAAATTTTAAAAGATCAGAATTATCTCTGAATATTTATTTACCCAACAGAAATATGAATGAAATTTTATTAATTTTTGGCGATACATAATTTTTAATGGTTATTTGTTTTTTCAAAAACGAGCCGTGTAAGACGATTAAAAATTCTGGGTGGGTAGAAAAACGTCTTCTTTTTTAGAAATTAAACAATTTTTAATAAGTTTGCGGATTTATGGAAAATTGTTTTATCTATGTATAACACTAAGAATTCAGAACTAGCCAGGAAATAGTTTTAGATACGGTTTCTAATACAGTACATTCTACATTGGATTCTATGCTTACCACATCCCATTATCCTACGGATCCCAACTATCAACATTTTCAATTTACATTAACGAAGTATACGAAACAATTGTACGGCAATTGCATCTTTTTTAAAAATTTGTTATTTTTCGAAATCATTTCGTCTTCCTCTACCTCAGGGTACACCTCTGGTTCCTTTGATCTGTTAGTGTAGATATACATTAGAATTGGTAATGTGCAAAATCAAAATTAAGTATAACTATGATCTAGAATATACTAATTTTCAATAAATGTAAGAGAAATGGAAAAAATTATGAGTATCGGCGCTAGAGGGAGCACTATACCTTTGAGAATCAAAGGTTGTTAGCTAAAACTTAAAATGTATTTTTAAACAGTGCCGTTGTCTGTTAATAGATGGATAACAGGAAGTCAATTCACTAACAATGGGAAAAATAATTTTGTTTATCGTTTTTTGTGTGAGTGGTTAAAATCAAAGAAATGTATATATAAAGATCAAAGAAATGTATATATAAAGATAGAGCAAAATGCATAATTGCTATACTGTCTATACTTAGAAGTAGATGGCGCTCAAGTAAATAAAATACAATACCCTGCGCCATGCTTAGGTCGGCATGGCCTTAGATTTGGCTTTTAATTATCTTAGGAACCACAAATATGACATTTAATACATATTTCAAATTCTAGTACATTAAACTGTCACTAGCTGACTTATTTAATAATACTAAAGTCAATTTTTGAAATGTTCGACGTGATAAAAGCATTTGTTTCACATTTTTATGCTAAAAACAAATTTTCGTAGATCAAAATGGTATTTTTTCGGTAAATTCGTATAATTTTCAAGTATTGAGCCATTGCAAACTGCATATTTATATTAATTCTTTCTTTCAAAAAAAAAAAAAAAAAAAAATACACATACACATACGAAAAATTGTAATACTGTGTTCTTAAACATCTAAATGACTATTGATTTAGAAAATTAAACATAAAACTTATATTTTTGTATAGTTTTTGGCAAATATGTTACAAACGAAATAGAAAATCAATAATACCCTGTTGCATATTGTAGCAGAATATGCCTAATAGGGAGAATTTATTTTCAGATGCGCCATCTATTGGGAAATAGTTTCAACTAATGTTCTTTCTTTAATAAATTAATGTCTTTGGTTAAAATATATAGCGCTCCCTTTAGCGCTAATCCTCACAACATGTTTCAACTTCTCAATATGTTTCAACTTCTGACATTCTGTCAAGAAAATTCTTTTGAAATCGGTTCCAAACCAAATCTATTCTACACCTTCTGTTAGAACAAAATTCCATGGAACCCGAACCCGTTTAACTAAACTTTAATGCAAGATATAACTAACTAGAACTAGTTCCAGAAGTGATTCCTAGAACCATTTGATTACTTTTTTAATAACTTCCAACAAAAATTATCGGTGTTAAAACCGACAGTAAAACATTAAAAAGGGCAACGAGTTGTTCAATTAGTAATTTTTAGGAACAAAGAATTTTCATTAAATTATTGATCCCGGTTCTGAAACAAATCTCTGTTATAAAATTGCTTTCGATTCGAAAATATTCTTTTTTTTAAATAGCTACTAAAAACTACATAGAAAAATTTTTTAAAACTAAAAAAAAGTTGATTTATTTATCTATTTATTTATTGTGAAAGAGTATAATAACTTAAGTATATCCCCAAGAAGAAATCGTTATAATTTACTAGGTAAGGACTAGGCAGGACTAGAAATAAATGTTTTTTCAAGTGGATTTTAGAGCTTTTGTCAAAAATCTGCAGATATTTATTATTTCATTTCGTATATTATTAAACTACATTACCTGACCAGACACTGACAGTAACAGTTCTGTCAAACTTTGTAAATTTCGCAAAAACAAAACAATATTTGTAAGAATTTCCTTATGAATAGTGTTTGAAGGCTTCTTTGGTTTATTTTTAAAATTTCTCGAAAATAAAAAACCAGCTTTACCAACAAAATGTCTACACTACTTTTATCTGTTTTAGGCTTAAGGGTTTACTTCTACAGAACATGTGTGACCACACTTTCTTTAAAGAGTCCTCAGATTCCTCCCAAAAACCCCAAAGATTCTTAGGCCAGATTCGTTAAAAAGTCTGAGATTGCTTTGAATTTCCCTGAATAAGCACGTTATTCCACCAAGGTGTTTATTGATTAAAAAAAATATACACTTATTTTGCATTAAACAATAAATCGATTAATCGCCATTTTTGCCGATTAATCCACCTGAATAACCGATTAATCAATTTTCTACATTTTTCGAATAATGCCGTAACCGCACTTAAAAAAATTTGTAAGTTAAAATAACTGAAAATATCATTAAAAAGAAATGATATTTCATTTAAAACCCGATCTACTTAATTTTCATTTAAATTAAATGCCATTTGTTATTTATTTTTAAATGTTGATTAATCAACTAACACATCCGTAAGAAACATATATAATCAGTTAAAATAAATCTCAAAATTTTACCTACCAGTCCTTAAAAAATAAATGTTTTTTTCATTTATTTGAAATTATTTCCGTTTTTGAATTTTTTGTTTCTTTTTTTTAATATACTTGTACAATACAATATGTATTTATGCATATGAAGATATAGAGACTTTTTGTGTGAATGTTTTTGTGTATGTATGTGTGTTTATAAAGTTCTTGTAATTTGTATTGAAAAATTTTGTATATATACAACCAATTTAAATAAAAAAACAAATTGAAATTTTTTGAATATTTATTTTTGAAACAGACAGCAAACAAAACTTAAATTTGTAATAACTGTTGCGGACACAAATAAACCACAAGTTTCCGTTTTGTGGGTAAATTTTTATTAAATTTCAAACAACTCTAAAAAATAAATGAAACTGAAAAAAATGGTAAATGATAGTTAATTATTTCGAATAAATGTCTAAAAACGTTAATATAGATATTTCTTTGAAAAATAAATGTATGTTCCTTTATTTTTAAATGAAACGGAAAACTTTTTTATTAAACTACGAACAGTTAACTACATAATATTCTGACTGCGGTTAACTGGCAGGGTCAAATAATTGGAAACACTAGTACAATTTGATTGTTTTTGTGTTGTAAAGCTTCTCCCGCTTTTAGACAATTTTCATAAAAATCAATTATGCTACAAAATTCTTGCGACGAAACGTCAAAGACTCGACTTGGTGCATTATGTTATATTATAAATTCATAACCGTATTATCGTGACCAAAAAATCTAAATCGCGCGATTTTTCGTAAAAATTTTAATTTTGTTTTTTGTATATTAATAGTTGTAGTTGATGCGGTTAAAGGCTGTCATTCCCAGTAAGGGAGGCCCAACAAAATATTAACTTATTTATTTATTAATGTCCTATCCTGCACAACAAGATTTAATGTTATAATTACAGACAATTGTTAAAACACATTTAGAAATAGGTTAAATTACGTTAAAATATCAGTTTTTGTATACAGATGAATACTTTTTAGTTATTATTTATGATTTTTTCTGTATTAATTTTTTTTGCCATAATGCATTAATTTTTTGTTATTGTTTCTTGCATTAAATATGATATATATAATAACAATTCCTATGTTGAAAACAAATTCCCATTTTTTTTACAGATTTTAAATTTTTAAAACAAAAAATAAGAACGACGAATACTTCTTCTTGCCACTGTATGTTTTGATATAAAAATAAACTCATAAATCTGAAATTTTGGGGATTCCATTTAGGACTTAATGTGGTATTTCAATCTCATATTTTGAATTAAAGTACAGTAGTACAAATGGAAACACAAATTTTTTTGTCTTAAAGGAAAATATACAAATTAAATTATTTCACTTATTACCTGTGCGAGGTAGATAAATAAATTTTAAACTAAATACAAATTTGGATATCTGAATTTAGATAAGATTTTATTTAGCCAGCTCACACACCCACACAAAATATTTACAACATTTAAAACAATAAACTACATATATTGTTTTCTAACGTTTTTATTGTTCTGTTGTTTTGCTGATTTTTAAACACTGTACTGAGTAAAAGCCGATAAGGATAATCGACGTGTAAATCAACCTTTAATTACTCCTTTTTTAGAAAACGTTCGAAAAAGAAAAAATGCAATTTACCTGTTTTTAATAATAGAGAAATGAGATTTTATAGAGATTTTATCGAAAGAAGCGGCCAAATAAAATTTTGTACATATTACAAGATTCGGTAACTGAAAGTTGAGAAAATTTTCCTGATTTTAAAGCAAGTTTCTTTCATTTCTGCACAAATTTAAGCAAAATCTGGTAAGACCCAATTAGACTTGCAAGCAAATCAATTAGTCTTGCAAAGAAAATCAATTGGAAACAACAAAATTCAAACTATTTTGTATATAAGTATCCCAGCAAAACTTTGGTAATGGGTGCGATATTCTCATGTGTTACCTTGTAATGATAGCTCGTTAGCTTTTTCATTATTAGCAAGCATAAAGTAATAAGTTACTAATTATTGATTACGTAATATATGATTTATAAATGCAAAGTAATAATTAAAATATTTTTGAAAATCTATTTTTAGATACATTACTTTGTGTTTTTTTTGTAAGCAAAAGGGTAATGTATGTTTGTTTTGATAACACTAGCGAAAAAACGAAGCGCAACAATTAATTTAAGTTTAAAGCAATCAAATACTATATGTGTCGATAGCTCAGTGGGTAGAGTTCTTGGCTGGCAACCAGATTTCCCTGGTTCGATTCTCATCTTGACAACATCACGCAAAGAAAAAACATGGTTGATACAATCACAATCGCAAACTATTATTAATGTTTGTGGTTATGATTGTGTCAAACACGTCTTAAGTAACAATATATGTTCAAATATAATATTAATAGCTAATTATCTCAAACATATTATTATGTTCACAAGAAAAACGCAAACGATCTTTTAAACCATGTTTCTATATTACCCAATACCATGAAAAATGTCTATGTCAACATTTTATATGGTTCTCACAATAAAACAAATAGAAAATGTAATTTCAAAGATTTATTTTTCATTAAAAAGGTATACATATATACATTAAAATATAAATTAAATAACTGCATTTATATATAGACACGTACCTTTAATTTTTATTATGAAATTGACTGTATCAATATATTGTTGAACTGTTATTGAAAAAAATTCGGGGCTTATCACAAAATTCTGCGTCAAAATTTCAATGGCGTTTTTAATGTTGTATGTGTTTTTGGCTGCAAGAAAGACAATGTAATTTATACGTATTTATACATGTATAAATTTAGGTATGTATTTTCTAATTATATGTATATAATTTACTTACCTGTTTCAATAAACCTATAATAATTTATGTCATTTAATTTGCAAGGCAGCATGGCCTTTTGCTCCCCGAAAAATGTTTTTATTATTTTTTACTCACTCATGTTATTAACTATCGTGGCGAACGGAAAATGACGCGTCAGAAAATTTTATTTGTTTTATAAACACACACTAGGCATGTTTTCTTTGTACACTTAAGCTAGCAAGTTATTTCATTTATATGGAGAATTAAGCGAGTACTAAGCGACTAGTTCTTAACTCGCTTAATTCTCTATATAAATGAAATAACTTGCTAGCTTAAGTGTTCAAAGAAAACATGCCTACTATTTTGACAATAAATGTTTGCTCATTTAGAGAATGTGTTTAAAGGCAAACATAATTATTTGTAATAAACATACACTTTGTGTGCAACTAATATTATGATTTTAATTGTATAGTTGAAAACATATATATTATAAAAGCAAACATTTCCCAAAAATTAATATTTATGGTGTAAAACACCATCAAATATTATTATGGTGAATTTAAAAATGCTTAAGACAAAAAATTTTTGTTAAATTTATTCTTGCGTAAACATATTAGGCTAATATGAATAAATATGGTCGTAGTGACCATTCAATAATCATGTTTTTTTCTCTGCGTGATTATTTTGAATTACAAATATTTTAAATAAAATATTTGTAATAATTTAAAAAAAAAATCCTCTTTTTTAAAAATCTATTTTTAGACACATTACTTTTTCCATTCTCTTAACCATATAACCTTACATTATCACCTCTAAAGTAATGGGTATATACATTACTTTGAGGCTCATCGCCTGTAAAATTCATCAATGAAGTAAGGTGTAAAGTAAACCATCGGCCCCCCTATGGCTATACATTACTTTACCCATTATTTGGTAATGTGTGGTTTTGCTGGGATGTTTACTAAACATAGTAAAAAAAATGTATTTTGGAAATAACTTCATAAAATTGAATAAATCAATTTTAAATCAAAGTATCAAATCAAAAAAACAAATCCTTTGATTGTCGAATATGATTTAATTCGCAAATTAAAATGGTTTTTTTTTTTTTTTGAATCACGATTAATTTAACTTTTAACCCAAAGGGTTTTCTAGAATTTTTATAAAACAGCCACAGTGTGACTATTGTTTTATGAATTCATACGATAATACAAATTTCGTTTCCCGTTCCAATGGCTGTTTTATAAAAGTAGATACCTCGGAATGTCTTCCTAACATAGCCTATTTTTATTATCGTAGTATATTAAAACTCCAATAGAGCAAAACTTTTGTCCGTTTTGCCGTATCTAGATAGTTTTCGGGATACCGGCCATTTTAGAAAAATTACCATTTTACAAAATCGCAAATCTATTTCTGTAACTAACTAAGATTTGTTTTTTATTTTCCTTAATTCGCAAATCAAATCAATTTTTTTATAATTCGTAAATTAAAAAAGTGTCGTGTTTGAATTGAATCTTGTGATTTTTTACAGTCTAATGAATGTATCCACGCATTCAATAATCCAGAAGAAAAAAAATGTCGTCGCAAATTCCTTGAAGAGCTTTCTTATGATTTAATTAAGCAGCATATTATAAGAAGAGCTTCTCTTTGACAAACCGTACTACGTACAAAAGAAAGAATTCAACGAACATATGGGCTTCCCGCTCCTAATATTCCGTCAAGCTCCAACCCTGGTCGCTGCGTATACTGCGGGTCTAAGAAAAATCAAAAAAGTCGATACAACTGTAAGACATGTTTTAAATTCTATTGTCTAGAACACGCAGTAATGGTTTGTAGTGAATGCTACGAAAGCTCTAACGACTGATTGAAATTTACAAAGACTAACCTCATAATGAGGCATATATTTTAAGCATTTTAAAATTAATTTTTTTTAGTGTTCCGGTTTTTTCTTGAATACATTTTATTTTTTTTTTTTGTTTACTTTTAAGATATATGTTAATAGAAAAACAAAATTTTATAAATGTTGTGTTTTGTAAATGATTTTATTTTTATATTAGGTCTTAAGATCAAAAATGCCAAAGTATTGTGATAAAATATAAACAGTTATTCAGATTAGTTTATTAAATATGTCCACTGCACAGGTTTTGAAAATTTTAGAAGTTTTGAGATACCGAGAAATACTTGAAATCGGTCTGAGAGACCGAGAAATGTGAATTTGTTACACAAAAATGAAAATAGTCAGGAAGGTTAGTAAAAAATACATCTAGTAAACTGTTAGCGCCACTTGGATAATGGGTTGGAATGGTAATGTTAATGGGCAAAATCCCAAATATTATTATTATAGGCTCTCAAAGTGTCTTGTCAACGAGCAGATTACTGTTAAATTCACCAGAAATGATTAAGTCGTTGTACAATAGGGACAATGATTCAATTTTATGAACAAATCTGTTGTATCAACAAAGTTATACGCAGGCAATAAGAATTTTTTTATTCTCCTTTGTATTTAATGCTAGAAATAATTACTCAATGTCGATATTTGGCTCTAATATCAGTTTTACGCAACAATTGATCTCAGTTTAACGCATAAATTGATACACCACACCTGCCAGCACGAAATAGTTTAAATCCAGACAAATTGAATCATTGTCTAGAGGATCGAACCAGGTTTCAGATACGCAGATAACATCAACTCCAAAGGCTGCAAAAATATACATATCTAAACTCATCAATCTTGTTGTTGAGACTTTGTGCATTTATATAAACAATTTTGAGTCCAGATCTTTGTTTGGCCAGAATTCTTAACATGTTAAAAACGTTATCTTTGGAACTATAATTATTATCACACATCATATATCACAGATTTGAAAGCAACACATCCCCGGTTTTCGAATATATACAAGGCCTCTGTTTGTGTAAGCAGACGATACCTTATTTTCATTTTTCAATTTACGAGCAGCGATTAAAATGTGGTGGTTTGCAGTGGTGAGATTTTCGTTGACAAAAAACGGCTTAGTACTCATAATTCCGATTTGATTAAGTTTAAATGAAGTTTTAGTTAATTTAATATTTGTTGTTAACATTTTAAGCATATAATTTCGGTTAACGGCTTCACACAATTTTTCATAAATTATAAATAAATTGTCATTGTATATATTAGCACTAGGTATACCAGTAATCCTAATGTTACTAGCTACTATAGAATTTTCATGCTTTTGCGCGTACGTTTTTAAAGTGTATAATTCATTTTTTAGTTTTTCAATTTTAATTTGGTGCGCTATATTTTTATTCATAACTGTCTCTAGTTCTGTTACCCTGTCTTTAACATTATTTATGTCAGTAATAACAGATTCTAAGAGTGTATCAACATCAGTTTTCATTAGATTGAATTTCTTGTCGAATTCAATTAAGAGATCTTGCTTGCACTCATTGAACTTAGAAATTAACATAGTTTCAAGTAAGTTCGTAAGTTTATCGAATCGTTTCTACATAATTGTAATCAATTTAAGAGACGATTTTATGATCGTTAAACGCGGTGTTTTGCATACCGAAATAAATGCATTTTCCTATTTCAAGGACCCCAAAGAGAGCAAGCCCTTTAGAAATAAGTCCATGATATAGGTCTCCTTAAGAGCTATAATCTGCTGCACAAATTTAAAAGGCTTGTAAATATAAGTTTCAATTATTAGAAATAAAATTTCTTAAAATATCCACCTTTTTTAAATTAGTTCGTTTTTATACCCTCCACCATATATGGTGAGGGTGCGTTTGTAATTTGTCGAAATATAGGTTTAAGACCCCATAAAGTATATATATTCGTGATCCTTATGCAATTTTAAGTCGATTTAGCGATGTCCGTCTGTCTGTCTGTTGAAATGGCGATCAAAACGAGAAGACGCAAGCGGGGGTGCCTATTTTTACCCAGATTATTGAACATCCTCCCGAGCAGTTTGGTATTCAAAATGAGCAAAATCGGTTAAGCGGTTCAAAAGTTATGAGTGAAAATGTGAAGGTACCCCTAAATTTTCCATACAAATTTGTACAATTTTTCTGTATCTATTTTGATTTTCTGTTAAGTAAAAATGTTATTAAGTCTTCCTCTTGTTCGACTACATTTATTGTCTTTCATACTATGAGAATAATAACATTCTTAGAGCTATATGTGTGTTACTGTAATAACTAAATTAACGTAAAAAGCAACATTGTTAAAGTCGCTTACAGAGCAGACCTCTGTAAATAACATTACTTAAACTAAACAAATAACATTACTAAAACTAAATAACAAAAGTTCTGTTACATAAATTGACAAAACATATTCATATAAGAGTTCATCCAAAATTTAGTATATACGTATATCATATTCAGCCCCTATGATTGCTGGAGGCTGGGCTCATATAAAATGAGGTAAGGTCCAGAGGAGCTGGATTGTCGTTAATACGTCCATTGATGATGTTTTTCTCGTTTTCGTATATTTGGCTGACAAGCAAATTATCGTGTAGCTCAAGTTTCTCAACAAATCTGGCTTTCAACGACATAGCGTACCTACAGAAGGGTAGAACATCGGCATTTTCATAGACGTAACTATTTAAAAATCGTTTTATGAAATTTTCATAATTTTTCCCGATGCATTTTGTTAGGATTTTCCATTTAAAATATCTCCAATTCTTTGGCTACTATAGGAGATATAGTAAACCTGATTGGGTATTTCTGTTAAGCTTTGTTGGTTTTTCGTTTCATGCCATAAAATGTATTTTTTGTTTTTGTAACCAAAGACATTTATATCTAAAGAAAGAGCAAAATACATAATTGCTTTAGTGCCGCTACTTTTGAATAGGTATCACTGAATTAACTAAAACAATACCCTGCCCCATGGCTAGGTCCAAAGAAATTGATATATAAAGAAAGAGCAAAATGCATAATTGCTTTAGTGCCGCTACTTTTGAATAGGTGACACCTAATGGCGATATAGCCTTGGATTAGGCTTTCAATTAATTTATTTTCCAAAAATATTAAATTAACTACAAACGTCAAATTATAATGCATTAAGATGTTACTGGTGGACTTATTACATAATTTTAAAGTCAAATTTTCAATAATAGTATTTTTTTTTGTTCCATTTGTATTTTTGAGAGTTGAGGGATTGGCAAATGTATATTTATGTTAATGTTTTCTTTCATAAAAAATACACATCAATAAAGTGCAATATTGTGCTCTTAAACATCTAAATGAATAACGATTTAAAAACTTAAGGTATAATATGCACATAAAACATATATTTTTCATAGTTTTTGGAAAATATTCATTTTGTTACGTAGAAAATAGAAAATCGATAATACTCTACGCATATTGTAGCACAATATGGCTAATGGAGACTAGCTCTGCAGCAAAATATGCACCTTCTGATGGGCCATCTATTGACAAATAGTTACATCTCATGTTCTTTCTTTAACAAATTAATTTCTTTGCTGTATTCTCTCCATTAGACAAACACACTTAAATTTTTTAAAGAAAGAATATTTGTTGCAACTATTTATCAATGCGTGGCGCATCAGAAAGTACATTCTCTCTGTTTGTATGAAAGTGAAACAATTTTATCCCAAATATAAAATTAAGAAAGCGGGGGTTAGTGTGCGGGGTTTTAAATTATATATTTATTTTTGTGGTATTATACCAACCTTTCTGGTTCTTTGTAATATGACAACTGATTTTAATAGAAATTCACAATCACTATTAGAGTGACAAGAGATTGAATTTCGAAATTACAAGTAACTTCTTCTTCTCTCACTGTACACCCCATAAAACTTAAATAGAACGTTTTACGCTTAAACATTCCGGCCCCCTTGCAGTACTGCAATTTCGCAAAGGAGTCAAACGTTAGTGCGTTGCTTTACAAAATGTTAATGTTAGAGAGAAGTAAGGATATAAAATATTTAAAGATAAAAAATTCATTGGTTTGTATATGATAAGATATAAAATATTGTATAATATAAAATAATAGAATCTTAAGATAAAGTTATTGTATAATTCATTTCAATGTTGGATGGAATAAGTAATTCAATATCAAGCAATATAAAGCGCAATATAATACAGCAAAAGGAGAGAGCCGCAGAATCAGACACCGAATTTGCCAATAATGGTCCAGCCCAAAACGGTATCTTGTGCCATTGGTGATCCAACCGATGCTGGCTGAATTCCAGATTTAATAAGCCGTGGGTAAATATCTGCACCAAGGATGATGTTGATATCGGAATTGTGGTAGAAATTTGGATCAGCAAGACGTAAATTCGTATATAGAGCTGCAACTCTTTCATCGTAGCTTTCTTTAGGTTGTTTTTTAGGTAATTCATTTGTAATCTTGACCGTGAGAGTGAATGTCGGGTTATCATCAAATCGTGGTCGTATACGTATCTTACACCAACGATCAGAACCCATTTTCTCAACGGGTAATTTATATCTTTCTGGTAAAAATTCGGCAAGAGAACTCACCTCGGCACATGGGTTGAGAATACCGCGTACGTTACCCCATTCTTTCCCTAGATGAACTTTAACAATAATAGTTGGAAGAAGAGTGATTGTGCATAAATTATTGGATGTAGGTTGGTTGATAGATGTTGTGGATATACGTGTACTATCAGAGAGACGATTATGGCGGTGCAAGAGAGTGTGGTGTCTAGCTCCACATTGGCGACAGCGATCGGTATTACGGCAACGTCTAACTAAGTGCGAGTGAGCTAAACAATTCTCACAATACCGATAACGTTGGACAACCTTAATCTTCTCGACCACGTTCATCCTCTTGAACTTAAGACATCTTCGGAGTGGGTGGTCTTTACGGCATAGTCGGCAGTCATAAGATTGAGAGTTGCGACTAGTGTTGACATGGTTGTGATATGATTCCCTTTCTTCTAAGGGCGATAGGCTTCTTCGGATTTTGCGGGGCATAATAAATGTTTGCTGTAGGAGAAAAAATAAGGTTATTAGTTTTGGTCAGGATAGGGGAGTAAGACTAATTTCACAATAGGCCGTGTTACGATGCCATTAGCTGTTCGTATTTCGGCGACTCTAACTCTATTATCTGTACCACAAATAACTTTTTCAACGCGGCCAAGCTGCCATTGATTAGGGGGCAAGTTATCTTTCCTTATGACGACAAGATCGCCGATAGCATAATTTCGCTGGGGATATTTCCATTTAAAGCGTTTATGGAGTTCCTTAAGGTACTCATCTTTCCATCTATGAGCGAAGTAGTGATGCAATACCTTCAATTTTTGCCAGCGGTTGACATAGCTTAAAGATTGATTGGATAGATCAGGTTCTGGTGGTGCCAATAATGGACCTAAAGTGAGGAAATGACCGGGGGTTAGTGCGCAAAGATCTGCGGGGTTGTCGCTCATTGGACTGATAGGTCGTGAATTAAGACACGCTTCGATTCGAGCCAACATGGTGCTGAATTCTTCAAAGGTAAAACTCTGAGAGTGAGATATTTTCTTAAAATGCGATTTGAAACTCTTAACCCCTGCCTCCCAGAGTCCACCCATATGTGGAGCTCCTGGGGGTATGAAATGCCATTCAAGAGGAGAAAAAGTGTGTTGGTCAATTAGGTGTCTTCGTAAAAGTGAAAGAAACTGAGCTTTGTCACCGTTCAAGAGATTCGAGGCGCCAACAAAGGCAGTTCCATTATCCGAATATATGGCGTTCGGGGATCCACGGCGAGAAAAGAAACGAGCAAATGCTGCTAAGAAGGCTTGAGTTGAGATTTCACTAGTCGCCTCCAGATGAATAGCTTTTGTCGCAAAGCATACAAATACAAGCACGTAACCTTTTGTAATCTTGCAACCTCGACCGACATATGATTTGACATCAAAGGGCCCTGCGAAATCTACCCCTGTGTTGGTAAAAGGGCGAGAAAGAGTCGTCCTTTCAGGTGGAAGGGCGGCCATTATCTGTTGGCTTCTATTACGTTTCTGTATGACACATACTCGACACTTAGAGATAATAGTCCTAATCAAAGTTTTGAGCTTTGGTACATAATAATGCATTCTCATTAATCTATACAAAAGAGCATTTTGTGCATGTAGCGAGAATTTATGTAGGTATGCGAGAAATAAACGGGTATAGCAAGCATGATAAGGCAATATAATAGGACATTTCTCATCATAGCTTAGCGTGTTAGAGTTGGATAACCTACCATTAACTCTCATAATGCCGTCATGGTCAATAAATGGATTAAAAGTCAAAAGCTTACTTTTTCGTGGCAATTCTAAACCTTTACATAATAGAGAATATTCCTTTTCGAAGAATAATCTTTGACTGGCAATAACCAGTCGGGATTTGACAAAATTCAATTCAGAAAGCTGAAGTTCATCTTCTACGACAAGTTTATGTCGATGGTTACGGTTACTGCGGTAATAAAAACGAAATATCTGGCAAAAAACTCGCATAGCCCTTGGAAGATCAGAAAAATCTTTTAACATATCCATATTTTTCAGCTGCGTTAAGTGGACTAAGACAGGTTTAGCTTCTTCGTTGGTTGAAAAATTTGACGATTTTGTTGGCCATTCAGCATGTGGACGACTTAGCCATGGAGGTCCATGCCACCATAAGTCATTACAAATGAGTTCTGTGACTGTGAGACCACGGGATGCCAAATCAGCTGGGTTATTCTTGGAGTCAATATGAGACCATGATTCACTGCCTACCTTTTCAACAATGGAAGAAACTCTATTTGCTACGAAAGTTTTCCACCTATTCGGTGGTTTTTGCAGCCATGCCAATACGATGGTGGAGTCTGTCCATAAAAAAAGTTTATAGTTGCTAAGATTTAGCTGTGGCCGAACAAAATCAATCATATTAGCCATTAGCTCAGCTCCACAAAGTTCTTTTCTGGGTATCGAAACAAATTTTACGGGGGCAACTTTGGTTTTAGCGACTAAAAGATGAGTAGACACAAAACCTGAATTCTCCGAACGAAGATACAACGCCGCTGCATAAGCTCGCTCTGAGGCGTCACAAAAACCGTGTAATTCAATGGAAAAGGAGGGGTCAAAATCAACAAAACGTGGAATTTTAATTTGTTCTATATTGTAATAGTCGTCTAAGAATGAGTACCATTGCTGTAGAGTTGAAGTTTGAAGGTCTTCATCCCAGTTTGTGCCATCCTTCCAGATTTGTTGCATAATAATTTTCGCGACGATTATTTTTGGGGCTAGCCACCCGGCGGGGTCAAATAATTTAGCGATTTCGGACAGAACTGACCTTTTAGTGACTGAATTCCGATTGGGGTGATTTTTAAGTCTGAAGTAGAAGTGATCACATCCAGCATTCCACCTGAGACCTAAAGTTTTGGTGGTGCTCGAATCTGAAAGTTTCAGGAATTCGGCATCCAATAAATGGTCTGGAGAGAGACCTTTTAGTAAATAGTCGTTATTAGCCGTCCATTTACGCAAAGAAAAACCAGCAGATTGCAGAACAGCTATGAGCTCATCTCGAGATTTTAAGGCAGTGGAGAGAGTGTGAGCACCTGCTAACACATCGTCGACATACATATAGTTTCTGAGAATATCAGACACTATTGGGTTTTTGAATTCACATTCCTTTGCCAGTTCAAGTAGGGTTCGTATCGCCAGATAGGGAGCACAGTTTACACCGAAGGTGACTGTGTTTAGTTCATAGTCTTGAGGTTCTTCAGTATTGGAGTTACGAAAGATAATTCTTTGGAATGGGGTGTGAGAGGGGTTTACCAAGATCTGGCGATACATCTTTTCAATATCTGCATTGAATACGTATCTAAAGAGTCTCCATCGCAAAACCAGAATAGTTAAGTCTGCCTGCAAAACAGGGCCGGGGTGAAGAATGTCATTAAGACTAATGCCATTGTCTGATGGACTAGAAGCATTGAATACCACACGAAGTTTCGTGGTGGTGCTATCGGGTTTAAAAACCGCATGGTGGGGTAAGTAGTATGTACTACTAGCACTAGATGGGGTTACTATTGTCATTTGATTTAAAGCTGAATACTCAGTGATAACACGATCGTATTCCATTTTAAGTTGGGGGTTGCGAGCTAATCTAGCCTCATTTCTAAGAAATTGAGAAAGTGCAGTAGTGCGAGAGGGGCCAAGGTTTATATTTTTATTGTGTTCTCGTATAAAGGGCAGTGAAACTACAAAACGTCCATTATCATTTCTATAAGTTGTAGATTGGTAGATATTTTCACAGTATATATCTTCATCGGAAAGTCGGGGCCTTTTTGGAACCTCTTCTAGTTCCCAAAATCGTTGAAGTTGATTACTCAATACGAGTTCATTATAAAAAGTAGAAACAGAGGGAAGGCAGGTTTTCGATTCGATCTTGCCAGTTACGATCCACCCGAAAACGGTTTGCTGTGCAACTAAAGATTGGTTATCATCCCATCGTAATCCATTTTTTATGATTTTTGGATAAACATCTCCTCCGATGAGTAAATCGATCTCAGAACACTTGTGAAGGTGAGTGTCTGCCATTTGCAGATCTGCAAAACTAGAGCTTGTAAGTGTTAATAGAGAGTGATAAGGTAGTTGACCTGTCAGCCTTTTAACGACGAAGGCATCAGCGTAAGTTTCGAATTCGTTGTCAACAGGGGAACCGATTCGTATACGACATAATTGAGTGGATGTGGCTGTCAAGGTATCATTGAGACCATGAATTTCAGTTTGCGATATGCGCGTTTTCATAGAAAGTTTCGTTTGTAGCTTCTTAGAAACAAACGTAGCTTCTGACGCAGAGTCGATTAGTGCACGCACAGTACACCTAACTTCATCTGTGCAAACATCAACAAGAGCAGTTCCGAGTATAACTGAAGTGTGGGAAGTGGACTGTATTTGGGTCGAATACGATTGTCGCATTTGTCCTGCAGCTGCTGCTGAGGTAGAAGGTATATTGTCGGAGTTCGAAATTTGGGGAGAATTAAAAACGCGAGCATTATTCGTGTTTAAATTCGGTGTTCGAGCCGCAGTAGGGGGAGTTGCTTGTGCAACAGTGTTTTGATTTGAAGTTGAAGTGTGTTCAGTACGGTGAAGTAAGGAGTGATGTTTTTGTCGGCACGTATTGCAGACAAATTGACTTTTGCATTTTTTAAATTCGTGAGAAGTTCCAAGGCAGTTCGTGCATAGTTTATGCCTTTTGACAGTAGTAAAGCGCTCATCAATTGACATCTTTAAAAATTTTGGACAAAGTCTAAGTGGGTGTGAATCCCGACACAGAGAGCACTTGAACAATTTGTAATTTTTGATACTGGTTTGGTAACTATTTAACTTCTTTTGGTCTGAAGAATTTGATTTCTTTGTGTTAGACGAATTACGATTGGCTGAAGTATTTGAGCTCGTCAAAGTAGATCGAATGTCTGCCACAGATTCTAGCGTCTGATATCTTGACGTTAAAAAAGCGTCCATTTCTTTCCACGAAGGAAAATCTGTACTACTACGAAAGGATTGTTCCCATAAATTGAGTGTTGCTTCTGGTAGACAGGTTGAACAGATGTATACAAATATTACGTCCCAATTTTTAGTATCGATTTGAAGAAGAGTGAGGTTTGTAACACAATCATTAATTGTGCGTTGAATACGCTTAATGTTGGGGCCAGTTTCTTGCACAATGGCTGATATGTTAAAAAGGGACTTAAGTTGAGCGTTAATAAGAACCCTTTTATTCTCGTAACGGTCTATGAGATTCTGCCAAGCCATTTCGAATCCTTCATTAGTTAACGGGCATGTTCTTAGTATATCGCGGGCCTCTCCCTGAGTCTTCTTTAATAAATGACACAACTTTTCCACTGGTGATAAACGTTTATTATTGCGATATAGTGCTGTGAACATGTCACGAAAAGTTGGCCAGGACACATAATCTCCATAAAAGACCTCAGTATCACATGGAGGTAATGAAATGTTGGGTGTAAAATCTGGTTGAGGGTTAGAGGACGGTGAGGCAATTGGAGAAATTTTTGAACAAAGGCTATCAAGTAGTTCATTTGATTTCGAAAGAGCTTTAACATGAGCGTCAAATGTTGCGAAGAATCTTTGTTTCAAAGTTTCAAGACTAACAGCTTCCTCTAATTCGTGAAACTTAGTTAAAATCGTATCGTAACACGATCTAAAACACTTCCAGAGACGTACAATTTCATCCTTGTGTACTTCTAATGTGTGGACTGAATGACTATCAGAGGGAAGTCCCTCGAAATAAGTTTGAAACTCGACTACTCGGTCAGAAGAACGAATAAAAGCATCTAGATCAGACATTTTGAAATAGTTGCTACTTAAAGAAAAAATCACGTTTGGTACTTTCGAGATGCGCGATTGAATTTTAATAGAATAAATTTAATTTAAAAATAACGACGCTTTTTTTTCTTTAATGTTGACCCTAGACTTATGGACCGCCCTAGTATCTTTGTAAATAACAGATGAATGTATTAAATACTCAACGTAAAAAGATTAAGGTAACGTATAATTAGACGGTTATATAAAAGAAGAACGTAGATCACGTATGTATAAAGTAACTTTTTCCACAAGTTTGGTTGTATATACGAGTATGTGCAAAAATAGAGAGAGTGCAACAACAAAGGGGTCAATAAAATTATTTAAAAATATAATATTTTAGTTATATGTTCACGTATATTCAAGTATTATAAAATAGTATATATATCCTTTAAATGTTTTATTTTTTTTGTATATTGTGATGATAAAAAAAAAAGAGTGCTATCGATTTTTTGTTGAATTTCAAACTCGGAATTAATTGTAGTTTAAAAACTGGTATACTCCACTCTCTTAATTGTTTATCAAAAAAATTAAGGCTCGATTGCAAATTTAGAAAGTAATTGGTTAACAAAAAAGACCAAGCTGTTATATTGTATTGTAAACAAAGTTTAATTTTTAAAATTCTGCTGTTAAATATGCAGTTTGTTTAATCAACTCTTTTAGGCAAATCTCTTAAACACAACTGTTATACTTGCATTGCAAAACAAAATTATTATTGTTGCTGCTAAAAACATGAATGTTAAAGTTTTTTTTTTTTTTGATATATCAATTTTGTTAGCAGAATTTTACGCAGATCGCACTAAATATTTATTCTTTTTTGGTTTGTGGATTCTGTTTCATTTAAATGAGGGATATTTTTTTTATAAGAAACACAATTTAATAACTGTAATATTTAGACTTGAAACTAGTATAGAGAATTTATTTTTATTTGTTGTTGCACTTTGAATGTTGTTGTGTGTAAAAACAGTATTTCACTTACTTTTTATATTCTTCACTTTTTTATGTTTTTCAGCCTTTATGAGTTTTTTTTTTTTTTTTTTTTTCTCAGCCTTTTGTTTTTACTGCAGCGGGGGAGTTGTCACTTAACCAGAAAAGCAAGGGGGGTTTGATGTGATATTCTTCACTGGGTTTAATTACTCTTTATGTTGAATACTTTCTGAAAATAAAGTATTTGGGGTAAAATAATCACAAATTGGCTATCCGGTTCGAAGGACCAAAAATGTTTGTATGAAAGTGAAACAATTTTATCCCAAATATAAAATTAAGAAAGCGGGGGTTAGTGTGCGGGGTTTTAAATTATATATTTATTTTTGTGGTATTATACCAACCTTTCTGGTTCTTTGTAATATGACAACTGATTTTAATAGAAATTCACAATCACTATTAGAGTGACAAGAGATTGAATTTCGAAATTACAAGTAACTTCTTCTTCTCTCACTGTACACCCCATAAAACTTAAATAGAACGTTTTACGCTTAAACACTCTCCATTAGGCATATTCAACTTCAGAGCTAGTTCCCATTAGCCGGAACAAAATTAAGTATTTGACAAAAACTATGCTTTAAAATGTTTTTTTTTTTGTTAAAAAAACTAGTGAAAGTGTAAAGGTGCCTCTAAGTTGCTTATACAAATTTAGTACAATTTCATAGTAGCGACTGGTACATAACATATTTTCTCATATTTTTTTCACCAGTCGCTTAGCAGTAAATATTTTGTATTCACCTCAAACATTTTTCACCACTAAAATTTTTTTTCACAACAAAAAATTTTCCACCTCAAAAATTTTTTTCACCTCTAAATTTTTTTTCTTCCAAAAAAGTTCTTTTCACATCTAAAAAAGTTTTTCACCTCAAAAAATTTTTTCACCTACATCATTTTACTTCAAAAGTTTTCTTATATTATTTGTATCAAAAACAGTAGAGAACATCTTTTTAGGATATTGGTGGAGGGTATTTAAAGATTCGGCACAGCCGAATTTAGCCTTTTTTACTTGTTTTTTTGGTAATTTTAGCAATCTTAGTCTTTGAAAATTTGCAAAATGAAATCTGAAATTAAAAACAAAATTATGTAAATATTCTGTAGTTTGTAAAATCTAAATAGCAACAAATTTTACTAAATAATATTTTTTTCTTAATAAGAACCAGTACAAAAATAGTAATGTGGAATTGAAAACTGTTTAACAATTTTTCTACTAACTTTTTTTTGAGTGTATTTAAGAAAATATTTCACACCCCTTAGTGTTCATAGCCATCAAGTCGAGTGACTTACAACCCTACTGCATAATTTGTAAAAAATTTTAATGGATGGCGTTCGTTTACACATATACTTAGTAAACAGAAATTTTTACTGGAAAATTGTTTGTCAGTAAAAATTTTTAAGCAGTAAAAACATATGACGGAAAACATATGATACATTTTTGTAAATACAAATGGAATGATATAAAGCCTATGTCCATCCTTAAGGACGGACATTATCTTCTGCAAACAAACATTACATCTTTTGCATTTATAGTGAATATTTGTGATTTTTAGTGCATAATTTTTTTAAATGCATATTTTGCATTTTTTAAAACATGAATAATGTGCCCCAAAATGAAAATACTTTCTATTTTAATCCAAATGCTAAAAGCTTTTGGGAATTGTTCTTACAATTATATGTCCGTTAGGATAGAGTTTTTTTTTAAATTAAATAATGCTCAGAAAAGCACTTTCCTTTGGGATGTACATTGGTCTGAATTTCGACCAATTCTAAACAACATCAACATCCTTGGATAAATATTGCTACCTGCAGTTTGATTAAAGTTCATTTATGCAAATACTATGAAAGAAGGTTTTTATGGGGACTAGCAAAGTAATATTGGTTGAATTAAATCGATTCAAATTCTAGCATTTGTAAATTCAACAAAAATTTTTCAAATTAGTTTTTCCTCTTTTGCTGGAGTATGCTATTGAATTAAAATTTTAAAGTTGCAATTACTTTTGATTTGAACTTTATATTCAGAGAAATTGTGTGTAGATAACAAATTAATATTATAAAGAGATTTATCTTCATGATGTTAATATGTTTTTGCACAAAACCTATGCATTTGTACCGCAATTCGTTTATTAAAACTTTTTATTAATTTAATGCAAGTTTTTATAAATTTTTTTATTTTTTTTTTAAAAAGTTTCACTCAATGAAGATGTTGTATTAAAAATTAGTTTCATAAAAAGTATGAATCTTGTCAATAATTTTCAAAAAGATCTCTTTGTGCAGTTGATCAAAACGCTTCAGTTCTTTTCGTCCAAAAAAATTAAAAAAAAATGATTTTAAAAATATCTTACAAAATGTATTTGTCGCATAGCAAATTTGTGGAGAAAAATGTGGGTGATTTAAGAATATATTACATATTTAATCGAGGTCTGTCTGGACTTTTAATAATAACTATAACCCTTTGGCTATAAGAGGACTTCTTGAAAAAAGCTTTTTTCATCTAAAAGGTGGTTAAATTTTAAGGGCCGAAGTTGCACACTTAAACGTGAATTTTTTTTTCTGCATTTCATTAGACATTTCTCAATTTCAGACTTAACTCAATTTGAACCATGGAAAGATACACAATCGAGCAACGCGTTAAAGTTATTCAGGCTTATTATGAAAATGGTCGTTCAAATCAAAATGCATTTCGTGCACTTCGTGATTTTTTTTGGTCAGCATAATCGACCAAATGTGTCCACAATCGGGAGAATTGCGGGCAAATTTCAGCAAACAGGTTCTGTGAAAATACCTGTGCATGCTCGCCCAGTTCGTTCTGCGGAAAAAATTGCTGTTGTTCGCGATAGTGTGTCATGAGGTCGGCCAAGCATTTAACGTGAATGGTGTTCGCTATCGCGAGATGATAACGAACTTATTGTGGCCAGAAATTAAGGATATGACCCTGGACAATATGTGGTTTCAACAGGACGGTGCCATTTGCCACACAGATAACGAAACAATGGCTCTTTTGCGCGACAAATTTAATGGCCGTGTTATCTCACGTGGTGGCGATATCAATTGGCTGCCGAGTTAATGTGATTTGACGCCGTTGGACTTCTTTCTTTGGGGTTATTTGAAAGAAAAGGTGTACGTCGATAAGCCAGCAACAATTCAAGAGCTAAAGGATAAGATAATTCGGCACATTAACGGCATAGAACCTCAGTTATGCCTCAGCGTCATCGAAAATTTGGACCATCGGATGGAGGTGTGCCACCGAGGTCGCGGCGGCCATTTGGCCGATATTTTGTTCCATACATAATTGAACCATACCATACTATCATAATAAAAAGAAATGACAATAATTTCCTAAATAATTTGTGTTTTATTCAAAATCAACATCAGCCCTTAAAATTTAACCACCCTTTACTTGTTTTACTTGTTACAAAAGCAATTAAAATCTATTGCAGTTTTATTTTTAAAAGGTTTTTTATTCAGATATATATGAACGATATATCTTGTATATATATAGATATATAAGAAAGATTAAAAAAATAAAAACCAAAAATTTAAAAAAAAAAATCAGAATGATTGCGCTAATGTTCAGCAGATTTATTTATTTTCAGTAATAATAGCAAAATTTCCAGTTGATTTTACTATTTCTTTTTTTTTTTCTTTGAGTGTAAACATTAAATACTGACTGTAAACTTTAAAAAAAAACATTATTTCAAAAAATGTTTATAATTATTATTAAAATCCAAATATGATATTTTTTAATAAATAAAAAAAAATAAAAACCCACATTTCTTGCTAAAAGTTAAATAAATCAAAAGTTCAACTTTGACCTAGAATTCCTTAAAAAGCACCCAATCAATTTTAATCAAATTAAAACTGAGTCAATTTCAACTAAATATCTATTCATTAAAAAAAATTACTAAAATATTTTTATATTCTCAATATAACTTGAACATGTTTAGTTAGTTTTAAACAGGGTTGGCAGGCAATACCGCTAAAATACCGTTGTTGATTCAATATCCTTTAATCTAACTATCGGTACCCCTAAAATACCGTTACCCAAATAACTTAAAAAATCGTTATCCCTAAAATACCGTTACCGAAATAATAGAAAATAGCGTTATCCTTAAAATATCGTTACTGAAATGTCTGTTTGTTGAAATGGCGATCACGACACAAACGGGGGTGCCTATTTTTACCCAGTTTATTGGACATCCTTCCGAGCAGTTTTGTATTGAAAAGGAACAAAATCGGTTCAGCGGTTAAAAAGTTATGAGTGAAAATGTGAAGATTCCTCTAAATTTTCCATACAAATCGGTATATTTTAGTAAAATTTGATAGTAGCGACTGGTATATAATATATTTTCACATATTTTTTCACCAGTCGCCTAGAAATGAATAAACTTTTGTATTCACCTCAAATATTTTTCACTTCAAAAAATTTTTTCACCTTAAATGAAAAAGTTAAAAAAAAATGAAAAATTTTTATATTATGGAAAAAATCTCGACGCATTTATATAAATAGTATACGGGAAGGATATGTATTTCGGAAGAGCGCTTTAATTTCAAATTAATGCCGCTGACCGTTTCGTTTAAAAAATTACTGAGTTAGAAAAGTTTGATTTTGAGGGCATATTGCAAATTATAAGACCGGTTATATAATACACGCAGCTAGACCTACAACCTACACTAGGTCATTTTACAAGTTCTTGCAATTTTTTTTTGTAGCAGCGTGTAATAGAATAAATTTTATAAATATATATATAATATATCATTTCTTTATACACCATTTACAAATTATTAATTATTTGCAGGAATTACAATTTAGTTTCAGAAAATAACAATTTAAGAAATTTTCAATTGAATTTTAGATTCATCAGTTAATTTCAGAAGTAATTAATTTCATTTCAGATGCTATCAATTTAATTTCACATATATCAATTTAACTTCAGACATTATTATATTAATTTCTGAACTAAAATTCTCAATATCTGACATAAAATAAATAAATAAAAAAATAGTTTGTACTTTCCGAAATTAAATTAAAAATGATGTAGTTATTTAGCTCCTTCCTAGTTATCAGTTATGTAACGACTTATTAACTCATTATAAGTAGCCACTCTTTCAGTACCTATTGATAATGTGTTATTTTCACCCCTTATATAACGTATTATTATGCCCTTTATCCAGCCACCAGTTTTTATTATGTAATTGCAACCAGTTATTTTTGCGTTACCTATAACTGGTTATTTTAACCTTACTATTAACAAGTTGTTTCACTCCCTACTTGTAAGGTTGTAGGCAACTGGCTACCTCCAATGACATCCCTATGTTAAAATAATGAGCAAACTTCAACCAGTTACTTCTCGTTCTAAAACCCATTATTTGGCAAGGTCCTTTTTTTGCGTATCGCCAACATACCGATACCGAATCAACTAAAATACCGTTATCGTTGAAATACCAATATCGAAATAATAGAAAATATCATTACCCCTAAAATAATTTTACCGAAATAATAGGAAATAGCGTTACTCTTAAAAAAACGTTACCGATATAATAGAAAATACCCTTACCCATAACGATAACTGCATTCGTTTCGGTTACCATCCTTGGTTTAAAATGAATTCAAGAAGTTAAGCTGATTATGTCTGCAGCTGGGTAACTAACATACATAAAGTTCGCGTTTTTTTTGCAGCTGATGACTGTTTGTTTGGGCAATACACGGCAGATGTAGCTATACACTCAGAAAAAAAGTTAGTGGAAAAATTTGTAAATGGTTTTCAATTCCACTTTAATATTTTTGCAGAATACTTAAAAATGTTTGTTTCTGATTTCAGAAATCATTTTAGAAATTTTTGTAAGCCGAGTTGCTAAAATTGAAAAAAAAATACTAATTTTGTGGATACTGAAATTAGTTTTATTTTTAATAACACAGTACACCACAAAAACTGCATCGGACATGCGAACCCTAAACTCCGATAAATCTTAGGACGTAAATCACGAATGTCAAGGCCAAATTTAAAAATTAGCTCTACTTTTTCAAAACCAAGTTTCCTCTTTAAATTTTTTATTTTTGACGTATACAAAAATAAATTATTTTCTTTTATTTTTTCATTAAAATAAAGATGATTTTTTTTATTAATTAGACACAAACTAAAATTTTGTACCATTTTTTATATTACGAGGGGGATCAATAAGTCTTGACTTTTCGAACTTCCGTCGTAGTTATATGAAATGCAACACTGCACCCATCATTTAATTTGCGTTTAACAGCTGTTCAAAACATACAACCTCGTGAATTTTTTTTAAAATTGGAAAAAAGTGAATTTCGAGTGCTTATTAAACATTATTTATTGCGAAAAAAACCGTGAATCAAACCAAGGAAAAGATTGATAAATACTATGGGGCTCTACACCATCAATTTTAATGGTAAAAAAGTGGTTTACTGACTCTCGTTGTGGTCGCACAAGTACAAATGACGCTTGAGGTCAATACTCCCGAAAATGTCGAAAAAATCCATGTTATGGTGGTGGCCGATCGAAGAGTAAAAGTGCGTGAGATTGTTGATGCCATTGGCATTTCATATGGCAGTGTGGTTGGATTTAAGAAAGCTGTCCGCAAGATGGGTGCCGCGTTTGTTCTCAATTTACCATAATCCACAGATGCACACGTGTGTAGTCTCAATGGCAAAATTCTATGAATTGGGCTACGAATTAGCACCTCATCCGCCATATTCTCCGGATTTAGCCCCCAGTGAATATTTCCTATTTCCAAACCTAAAGAAATGGCTCGGTTTTTATTGATGAAAAAAATGCCTATTTTATGGACCTTGAAAAATCCTATTTTTTGTAAGGGATACAAAAATTGGAGAAACGTTGGACTAAGTATATTGAGCTAAAAGAAGATTTTGTTGAAAAATATTTTTTTTTGCAAAAAAAAACTGTGTTTCATTCAAAAAGTCACTGATTTATTGATCCGCCCTCGGAACAAAATAGTGAAATTCTAATTTTAAATACAAGTACAGAGAATATAGCGGTCCTGACGAAACTTGTAGTTCCTCTATCAATTTAAGAGCATACCATTTGAATGTTACATATTATAACTCTTTTTTATTAACTTTGTATTTTTCTGCAAAAACTTTATAAAAAACTGTTTTGCAAATAATTCCTAAACTATAACTTTGGAATTTTAAGACCGCATTGGGACTGTGTCCCAAAGTCTATTAAGGATGATTGCTAGCAACACCGATTCATAAAATTTTTCCAAAAATGTTGTACTGTGTAATTAAAACTTATACTTACAAACTTAAATTGCCGTAATATACATTCAGAAAAAAAGTTATTAGAACAATTTTGTAAACGGTTTTCAATCCCACTTACTATTTGTGTACTGATTTTTAGTAAATAAAATTATTTAGCAAATCTTTTTGTTATTTACATTTTACAAATTACAGAATATTTACAAATTTTTGTTACTAATTTCAGAAATAATTTTACAAATTTGTGAAAGCCGATTTGCTAAAATTAGCAAAAAAAAAATTACGTGGATATTGAAGGAAATATAATTTGTAATTAAAACTTACACATACAAACTTAAATTTCCTTAAACTGTTACATATATTAAAACAAGTAAGAGCGGCTAAATTCGGCTATGCCGAATCTTATATACCCTTCACCATGGTTGGGAAAAAACTGAAGTTTATATATGGACATATATGAAATGGACAGATTTATATACGGACGCCTCTAAGAGGAAATTAACCATTTAGTTTGGAGATAAAACTTGGACTCGGGAAGATTTATGGTTCCAGAAAATATGTATTTTAAAAAAATGTATGTTTTGGGCATAACTTTTTTGTATCTGAACCGATATTTCCGAGTTTTTCAGCAAATATGTTATACTAAAGATTTTCGATCTTTTGCTATATAAGACGTATCCATAGGTCATAATACAGCTCTAGAATAGTGTTTGTTGTTTGTGTATAAAAGGTTAAGAGGTGAAAGAAAAGAATTTCAACAAATCGTTAAAAGAAATCACTAGAACTGCATGTGTTTTATTTCTACAAAATAGTTTGATTTAGCTGGCAAATTTGCATTTAGGATTTTATTTCGCTTTTTTATTAGAAATATTTGTAATTTTTTTAGCTTAATTTTAAAAATTTGAAGGAAAATAGTTTATAATTTTTTTTATAAATTATTATAAGTTATGACCTAAAATAGTTTCACGCAAAGGTAAATTATGTATAAAATTTTCTTAATATGTGAGAAATAAAATGGTTTAAAAATCTTTTTATAAATTCTTTTAAATCGGAGCAAAAAATAGAAATAAAACCGTTTGTATTTTGTTAGTATCAGAGGGTTTTTATACAAATTTTGATGTTTTTAGCCTATTTATGGATTATTTAATTATTAATATAAAATTTTATTTAAATTAATTATTAAATGTAAAAAAAAACAAAAAATAAACAAAAAAAAAATCTTAACGAACCCGCGACCCTTTCACCTGTGGTGAAAGGTATAAAAACGTTTGTATTTTGTTTGTATCAGAAGGTTTTTATAAAAATGTTGATGTTTTTAGCCTATTTATGGATTATTTAATTATTAATATAAAATTTTATATAAATTAATTATTAAATGTTAAAAAAAACCAAAAATAAGCAAAAAAAAAAAAGTCTTAAGAAAATAATAAAAAAAAATGTAAAAAAAAAGTGAATTGACCTCATCGAGATTTGAACCTCGAACTCCGCGTGCTTAGAGAAAAAACGTATTTGTGACATGGCGTCTAGACAACTGAGCTATTGAAGCTCACACAAAATCATCGTCAATAGATGTACATATATAAAAGTCTTCGTTCATTAGGGATTTGTTTAGTTTTTATTTAAATGACAAATCTTTGTATGTGTGTTGTTTGTGTATAAAAGGTGGAGATGAAAGAAAATAATTTTAATTATTAATATAAAATTTTATATAAATTAATTATTAAATGTTAAAAAAAAACCAAAAATAAGCAAAAAAAAAATATATTATATTATTAATTAAGGAGATGAAAGAAAAAAAACAACAAAGTTAGTAAAAAATGCTCAAAATTCTACATACATATTAAACAAAGGGATTTTACTGGAAAAATTAGAGGTGGTCCTGGTTTTTTGCTAATATCTCAGCCATTTATTAACCGATCTGTCTGATTTTTAATAGCAAACAGAAATGGATCACATGTAACAGAAATAAAAAAGAATCAAGTCCTCATCACGTCTGGGTTCTTCGGAAAACTCATTTCAACACACAGACGGACAGACGGACAGACGGACAGACGGACAGACGGACATCGTTAAATCAACTTCGCTCTTCATAAGGACCCAGAATATATATACTTTATAGGGTCTAAGATCAATATTGTAGAAATTACAAACGGAATGACAAACTTATATATACCCTTCCACCTGTGGTGAAGGGTATAAAAAGGGATTAGATGTGAATACACCGACACATGTCTGAAAATAGGACTTAAAACAGTTTAGTTCTAAAAATCAGCCCTAAAAACAATTAAAATTTAACCTTAATTTTGTCTACAAAATTAAAAAAAAAAAATAAATAAAATTGTGTGATGGGTTATATTTCGGCTTAAGACCATAAAATTTAAAAAATAAAAACTAAATTTCAGTTTTTAAATGTGTTTATTTTTATATCGATATTTCGAATCAGCTTCGCTGTTCATCTTCAGGAAATAAATTTAATTATCTGTCCATAAAGCGTTGAGTTGAAAAAATGTCTGTATAGCTTAACGTTAATTTATCAACTAACGTTAAGCTATACAGACATTTTTTCAACTCAACGCTTTATGGACAGATAATTAAATTTATTTCCTGAAGATGAACAGCGAAGCTGATTCGAAATATCGATATAAAAATAAACACATTTAAAAACTGAAATTTAGTTTTTATTTTTTAAATTTTATGGTCTTAAGCCGAAATATAACCCATCACACAACAACAATAAAGATCAACTATAAAACTGTTTAACAATAAATAAAATTATAAAAATTTTGATGCTCGATAAAAAAGATAATTTTGAAATTTTGCACTAATATTAATAATATTTAGTAAATTTTTTTTGCTGATTTTAGCAAGCAAATTTTATATTCCACTTTACAAAAAGTTTACTAAAATTAGTAGCGGCAGCTAATTTTTCTACAAATTTCATTGTACTACACGTCAGCAGACATGTTTTGCTAAGATAAGCAAAAAATAATAAATTAATTATGGAATGATATAAAGCATATGTATGTCCGTCCTTAAGGACCGTTCGAAATATCGGTAACAAAATTTTTGAAATTAGATGAATAGTTACGGAGATTATCTCCTACAAACAAACATTACATCATTTGGATTTATGGTGAATATTTGTGGTTTTTAGTGCATAATTTTATTCAATGCATATTTTGCATTTTTTTAATGTATATTTGAAGCGCATATTTTTGATTTTAGGTGCATTCAAATTGCTGCCCTATTTATTTTTTTATTTTATTTATTTTATTTATTTATTAATGTCATATCCTGCACAACAAGATTTAATCTTATTATTACAGTACAGGAATCACCAAGCAAAAATAATAATGACAATTGTTAAAACATATTTAGAAATAGGTTGCAATTAGGTGAACTATTTTTAAAGCTTAAATTTAAGTTAAACAAGATTAAAAAAAAAATAAAAATAATAGAGCAATTCCATATGAAAGCGGATCACCTTTTGGACGACCCCTCTCCGATTTTAAAATAAATAGTCTCAATCGATTGCCCAGCAAAAAATAATGTACCTACATATTTTTTTTTTTTTTATAGTGACTGGTTTAGTGGTGGTGTACACCACTGTCATGTGACAAAATTGAAGAATTCTTCATAAGGGACCTCATTGAAAGTTGTTTTACTAAACAAAGCGATCGCAACGAGTGATAGCTCGTTGGAAAGGTATTGAATCAGGCTTTAATTGAAAAATAAAATTTTCCTAATTTTTCTCAGAAATTTACCTTTTTTCCCATGAAAATTAAATTTTCCGATTTTCCACAGAAGCTCCTAAATTTTCCGGCTAATTTTTTTTTTTGGATTCCTCATAATTTTTGCTTTAAGAATCAGCAATAAAAAAATGGGCCCCGACTCCTTGTTTGGATAGGAGAAGAGCATTTAAGAGACCACCTTGTTCTCATTGTTTTTATATTTTTTATAATTGAATTATTTTTAATTATCTAACATTATTTTATTTTATTATTAAAAATACATTTTAAAAATTATTTTACAGTTAAAAATACATTTATGAAGAAAAAATCATTTTTTTTAAGGGCCCCAAGTTGAGTGTGTAGTGAATATGGTCTGCCTGCCTTCACAAGATCGGCCATAAATCCATGGATAATAGCAGCAGTGGCATGTAATGGCACACCAAACCCGACTGAGGCTACAGGTCATAAAATGTTTTGTAAATTTTTTAAATTACCACGTAATAAATATTTCGCCTAAAATGACACGTGCAGAAACAAGTCATAAAACACGGATTTTCCATAAATATGGCGAAATATTTATTACCTGGTAATTTAAAAAATTTACAAAACATTTTATGACCTGTGGTCGGCTTATTGGCAGTAACCAATTAAGTCCCTCTTTAAAAAACATTTTATGACCAAGAAAAGCAAATATCGCTTATTTTTTTTACCTATTTTTTACCAAAAAATATATATAAATACTTCACACACTCTGAGTCAAATTTCAGTTGAATACTAAACGTGAAAGTGTTGAAGTGTTTTTTTGTAAAGTAAAGAGTGAAGCTGTAAAGACAATTTAAAGTAAAATGAATAAATTTTGCTGCAATCCGTTTAACAAGAGTGGACATCGTTCGAAAAAGATAAAAGTATTAAAATTAACTGGTGTTTCGAAGCGATACATGAATGAATTAAATATACAAAACGGTGAAGAAGCAGAATTCATTTGCCCCAAGTGTAAAATCGATTTGTCTCAACAAGCAAATGCATTGAAACAAATGCAACCACAATCCGAGAGTGAAATGACAATTGAACAAAATGTTTCATCTGATAGTGAGGCAGACATTCCGATGGTCAATATGTCTTTGAGTCCTTTGAATGAGGCTATTACCACTTTAGGTGAAACGCCTATTAGAAAAAGAAAGTTGCGAAGTGAAAAATACAGGAAAGATAAAAAGGCAAGGTTATGAGTGCAATCGCGACAATATTTGATGAAGGCTCTGATAACGAATGCAGTCAAGCAGATGACGTTGATGACGGCAAACAAATGATTGAGCAGTTGAAAAGAAAATTCAATTTAGCGACCACTTTTCCGGAGAAATATCTCATTTTATCTGTGCTGCCTCAATCAAGGTCTATACGCAAGATTTCTGAACAGTTTCAAACATCTTTTTACATCGCGAGAAGAAGCAAAGAATTAGTTCGACCGAAGGGCATATTGGCGACTCCCACCAAGAAATTTGGCTCAAGGACCCTCAGCGAAGCAACGGTGAAATTGATTCAAGATTTTTACTGCAATGATGACAACAGCCGCGCCTGCCCAGGTACACGTGACTATGTTATCACACGTGAAAATGGAGAAAAAGTACACAAGCAGCGCAGATTATTATTATGTAATCTATCCGAAGCATACCATCAGTTCAAAGAGAAATACCCAGCAGAAAAAGTGGGATTTTCTAAGTTTGCCATCCTACGACCAAAAGAATGCGTGCTGGCATTAGACAGGCACGGAACGCATTCAGTCTGCGTTTGCATGTTTCATCAAAACATCAAATTAATGTTCTTTCCATGCAAGAAATTGAAAGTATTTCACGGTGAAATTGAAACATATAGGGACCTCCTGTCGAAGTCGTTGTGCGCATACCCCACGGAAAATTGTCATCTGTCCAAATGCGACAATTGTCCGAAGATTGACGAGCTAGAGCAATATTTGGCGGAAAAGTTTGAACAGCTGTTAATTCAGGAGGTGCATTTCAAACAGTGGATAATTAGCAGCGGCAGATGTTCCCTTGAGACCGTGGTAAAGCAGATTCCGGAATTCATCGAGGAATTCGGATTCAAGTTGAATGAACTGAAGGCGCACCATTTCATATCCGAGATGCAATCGAAATTTCTAAAGGAAAGTAAGGAGCAATTAGCCCAAAATGAATTCATTGTGATAAGCGACTTTGCCGAGAATTACACTTTTCTCGTTCAGAATGAAATTCAGGCTTATCACTGGGAAAACGACCAGTGCACGGTGCATCCTTTTTGCATTTATTTCAAAAACGAAGATAACGAACTACAGACCGTAAGCCTTGTTGTTGTCGCGGAGAGTTTAGCTCATAATTATGTGTCCGTTTATTTATTTCAAATGAAACTGTTTGAATTCTTAAGATCAAAATTCGATGCAATCGACAAAGTAACGTTTTTCTCAGACGGCGCGGCTTCTCAGTACAAGAATAAAAAAAATTTTTACAATCTTTGCATAATTGAAGAAGAACAAAACTGCAAGGTCGAGTGGCACTTTTTTGCGACGTCCCACGGTAAGGGCCCATGCGATACGTTAGGGGGAACCCTAAAACGCATGGCGACTAAGGCAAGTTTGCAAAGGCCATATACTGACTAGATCTTAAATGTACAACATTTGTTTTCGTGGATTCAAAGCAAGGAAATTGCCATTAACACAGTTTTATGCACTCAAAAAGAACACGATGCCATGGAGCGACGACTTCAAAATAGATATAATAATGTCAAAACTATAACTGGAACGCAAAAGTTTCATTGCTTCGTACCAAATATTTCTGATATGTCAATTAATGTAAAGCGGTACTCTTCGTCTGCCGACGTGCTAAATTTAAAGTTACTTTAATTTTATAATGATGCCAAGACAATTGAAATTTTTAATAAATATTGTAATTAAGTATAAGCAGCAAAATAAGAAAGATTTTTTCTTCATAAATGTATTTTTAACTGTAAAATAATTTTTAAAATGTATTTTTAATAATAAAATAAAATAATGTTAAATAATTAAAAATAATTCAATTATAAAAAATATAAAAACAATGAGAACAAGGTGGTCTCTTAAATGCTCTTCTCCTGTCCAAACAAGGAGTCGGGGCCCATTTTATTATTGCTGATTCTTAAAGCAAAAATTATGAGGAATCCAAAAAAATAAAATTAGCCGGAAAATTTAGGAGCTTCTGTGGAAAATCGGAAAATTTAATTTTCATGGGAAAAAAGGTAAATTTCTGAGAAAAATTAGGAAAATTTTATTTTTCAATTAAAGCCTGATTCAATACGAGCTATCACTCGTTGCGATCGCTTTAGTAGTTTTTTTTTTAAACAACTTTCAATGAGGTCCCTTATGAAAAATTCTTCAATTTTGTCACATGACAGTGGTGTACACCACCACTAAACCAGTCACTATAAAAAAAAAAAAAAAAATGTAGGTACATTATTTTTTGCTGGGCAATCGATTGAGACTATTTATTTTAAAATCGGAGAGGGGTCGTCCAAAAATTTGCCAATTTTGATCGTTTTCGTATGGAATTGCTCAATAATAATAATAATAATAATAATAAAAAAATATTTAGAGTCAAACAGGAAAAGTAAGACAATATCAAGAATAATCTAGAAAAACAAATTTTTTAAAATGAGTAACGTTGCTGTTAAGTTGTTGGTTTTGTGGAAGCATATTCCAGAGACGAATTGCATTTATATAGAATTGCCACTCAGATACTAGACAATGATGTCTTGGTAAAATAATCTTTTTGCCCCTATTAGACTGAGCAAAACGAAGTTTTTCATAGAGCTATAAAGGTTTTTGCGTGTAAATGATTTATAAATGAAACACCAAAAATTTTCTTTGAGAAAGCCGAAGTTCCATCACGTCGCCTTAATCCAAAAACATAACGAACAATGCTATTATACGCCACGATAAGCTTAGATTGGCTTGCGGAGTCGCTATTTGTATAAAGTTCACAACCATACAATAACCCCGGAATCAGGTAAGATTTGGCCAGCAGCAATCTAATTTTTATAGGTGTAAAAGATTGGGCTGCCCAAAGTTGTCTTAGTTTCATAAATGTCTGACCCACTATTGTGTTAATATGGTTTGTCCATGTTAGACTACTATTTAGTATTAGACCAAGATTTTTAGCTGTTGGGACAATGTTAACTTTCTCGTTGTTAATGGTGATATCATGTTCGAAAACTGGATTTAAAGTTTTTTTTACGAATTACCAAGCATTTGGATTTTCGTGGATTAATACAGAGCCCATTAGCTGTTGCCCACCGGGATAAACTATTAAGATCAGCGTTGATTTGATCGATATTCTCTTTTATAGATTGGACAGGACTGCTCAAGCAGAGTTGTACATTATCTGCGTACATGTGTATCTTACAATATGAAAGATATTCAGGTAAGTCATTAATATATATGGAAAATAGCAGCGGACCCAAAATCGAACCTTGGGGTACATCTCTCTCGAGATTCAAAGATTTGGATGACTTATTATTTACATATAGGGATTGCGTACGATTCATGAGGTATGAGGACAAAAGCTGAGTGGAAGTAGTTGAAAAATTAAAAAAGCGTCTAAGTTTCATGCAAAGGGTATGGTGGTTGACCGTATCAAAAGCTTTTGAGTGATCAAGAAGTACAAGAAAGTTTATTTTTCTATCATCCAGTTCACGCCTAATGTTTTCACAGACATTAACCAGGACTGTCACGCAGCTATGATTACGACGAAAACCAGATTGCTTATCTGACATTAAACCGGTATCATGAATATATCTACTCATTTGGGTGTGCAAAATCTTTTCAAAAACTTTCGAGAGATAACATAGTATTGCTATTGGTCGGAAATCCGAGTTTGTTTTTGGGATTGGGATAATTTTTGCATGTTTCCATTTGGAAGGAAAACTACTGGAAGTTATAATGTGGTTGAAGAAATATGTTACATAAGTCAGGAGTAACGGTAACAGCATTTTCATAAATTTAGGGTGCACGTTATCATACCCCACAGCATTCGACTTAACCATAGAGAAACAAGACAAAACATCAAGTTGAGTTACTTACGCATGAAAATTCAAAGTTATTTTCTTCAGTGTTGGTATTGTTGAAAGTATAGAAATTGTTATCGATCTGAGCCAAAGGTAGGTCTGTAAAAATTGATTTCAATTCATCGGCATCAGTCGTACAGCTATTGTTGTTAGCTTTTCCAATACCAATTTCTCGGATTGTTTGCCAAGTATTTTTGGATTCCAAAGCTGGAGAAAAACGTTTAGAATAGTATTCTATTCAATTCTGATATTTTGGTTGACTACCTTTCTAGCCGAGCGATAACTATTTTTTAATTCGGGGGTTTTAAAACGTTTCCATCGGGAGTATGCAACATCTCTATGAGAAATTGATTGTTTTATGGCAGCTGAAACCCATGGTTTAGACTTAAATGAAGATGTTTTTATTTTCAGTGGAACTGTTTCTTCATAAAGTCGCAGCAGGTTGTTTTGTAAGAAGCACAATTGATCATCAACGGAAGTCATGTAATACACACTATCCCAATGTTGGAGAAGTTCGTGTATAGCAGATCATAGTTCAAGTTCCTAAAGTCTCGAAAGGAGAACGATGTATCGACATGTTGTATACGATAATCATAGGTGAGAAAAATCAGGTCATGTTTCGAAAAACATGAAGCCGAGATTTAATCATAAAGTAAAATGTTTTAACCATTACTAACAAAGAAAATGTAAAGCAAGGTGCTGGTGGTATAGGTGGTATGTAGTGTAGGACTAGTGCGATTTTTAGGCTCAAGACCAATTAATATCATTTTATCAGTTAAAACTGATTCTATCATAATATTTGAATTAAAATCTCCTGATATTATTACATCATCATATCTCTCTGTCAGGGTGTATACAAAACACCAATGGGAATTGTTCCTACAGTTATATGTCCGTCAGGATGTCTCTACGTCTTATGAAGATTTTTTTTTTTTAATTTAATAATGCCCAAAAACAATATTGTGGTGCAAACTATAGAGAAGAATATTAACGAAATTGCCAAATGGGATGAATATGTTCAAATATGAATGGATTTTCTTGAAAGGCATGATTTATGTTCCCATATAAACGTTACAAACCAATTTCTACGGGTTTGTGTATCTACATAACATACATACCATTTATTGTCTACTTTGGCAGAAAGCACTTTCCTTTGGGATGTACATAGGTCTGAATTTCGACCGATTCTAAACAACTTCAACAGTGTTTGTGCTTGGATCAATGAAAAGTTATGTACAAAATTCTATCACTTTTATATTTGAGATTTTGCGACCTGTAGTTTGTTTAAAGTTCATTTATGCAATTACAAGGAAGAAGTTTTTAGGGATGTTACAACACAAATTACAACTTTTTCTTATACTTCCAATTAAGAATGGACCGTTTTATGAGAGGTAGATCTAAATATCGATACTAACTAAATTCAATAGGGTTCGTCCGTGGACCAATAAAAGCGTACATATGTACCAATTTTTATTAGAATATTTTTTTATATTGTTGGATTACAAGGTTTACATTGATAATCGAAAGGACAGATGACGTTATATCAAATCAGGAAGCGATTATGATTGGTATATAAGGTGAGCCTCAGACACATATTTTTGTTACGTGGTAGAAATCAAATTGATATTGGCTCATTCATGCTATTTCTTGTCAAAGTTTTTAGAAATTAAGGTATATATTAAAAACCACAATTTCAAAAAATTGGTACAACTTCTGAACTAACTTAATATTTCTTCTTGAAAGAAAGTTAGGTTATTAACAATAATGCAATGAGCAAACCAATTTCAACGAAAAAATTTGATATGTGTTAAATAATAAAAGAAATTATACGTTTGTATCTTTTTCATATGTTTTAAAATTTTTAATAGCAATAAGCAATAATATTTAAAAAATTAAATTAAATAAACTGTGCTCGAATTTGACACTCTTTTTAACAAGCTGGCCACCCTACTACTGGTAAAGCTAAGTAGGGTAAATGTTTCAAAAACTAATTTTTTTCCCTCTTTTGCTGGAGTCTCGTATGCTATTGAAATAATATTTTAAATTTGAATTACTTTTGAATTTAACTTTATTTTCAGAGAAATTGTGTGTAGATAACAAATTAATTGTGTATAGATAACAATTAATTGTGTATAGATAACAAATTGTGTTGGGTGGTTCAGAAGGAGGCTGAAGATGACCTGGTCGTTCGGGTCGAAAGTGTGCACTCCCTCTAGCGCTGATCCTTACAATTTTTTCCATTTAATAAGATAAATTAGTGTTTACTATTCGTTAGTAACATTAGAAATTATGATCTTGAGCCTGATGAAAAATTATAAATATATAATTAAAACAAATAGATCAAATAATGTACAAAATTTACGATAACAAATTAATATCACAAAGAGATTTATTTTCATGATGTTAATAAGTTTTTGCACAAAACCTATACAGTTGCACTGCAATTCGTTTACTGAAACTTTTTATTAAGTTCCCAGCAAAAAAAGTGGTAGTCATTCTGTGACTATAACTTCTTTCATTGCTTCCTGAGCTTCAGTTGACATTCTTTTATGATCAATTATGCCTTAGAATTATACCAAAAATAATTCTAAGGCACTTCCAAAAGAATTCATGTGTTCATATTTCAAATGCAGTGATCTGGATATAAACCCGATGCATATCTTAAAATATCACTCTTCATTACTTCTAAAGCATAAGTTATAGTATATCGTATATTTTTTTTGAAATCTAAAGCATTTATTAAAATTAAAAAAATAGTTCTGATGAACTTTTTTATTTTTTTACTAAATCATTTTTTATATTTTAGTTTAAAATTTTATGAGGGTTAGAATTTATGCAGTTTTGCAATTTTTATAAAAGTTTTGAAATATCAAAAAAAGCAGATTTGTTTTAATCTTTAATTGAAACTAGCTGGCCTATCATTTGCTTTTTTCAGCCTTAAATATTTATGACGACGCAATCTGTGCATTTTTGCATTATGTTTATTATTTCACTCTACACCATTTCCAGTTTTAATTCAGAATTTATCAAAATAATTTTAAAATTGTGTAAAAATTATTTCAAATTGCCTAAAAAAGTTTTAAAATTGTGCAAAAATTATTTAAAATGGTTCAAAAATATCTTAAAATTGTCTAAAAATGTTTCCGAATTGTTCAACCAGTTTTTAAATTATCCAAAAATATTTTAAAATTTGTCTAAAAATTCATTAAAATTTTTGAAAAATGTTTCAAAAATGCTTTTTCGCTAATGCAGAACTATTTATTAATTTTAATAAAGAGTATTTGTATATCAATGCATAAATTTCGCTTCTTTAAACTTATTTTTACTGCATTCTTATAAAATACATTTCTATCAAAACTTAAATACTACAAAGTATATGAACATTTTCCACTCATGCATCAGAATATCTAATCATTGTATTATCATTGCTTCCTTAGAGTAAAGTATGAGTAATGCTAGTAGCTATATATGAATACTTCCATCCTATGACACGCTAATGTTAAATTCATCGATGAAACCATTAGAAAAGAAGTGATGCCTTTGCCATAGTTGTGATGCTTTTATTGCTTCTTTGGCAGCTTCATTTTTGCTGGGTTAATGCAAGTTTGAATTACTTTTTTATTTTATTTTTAAAAGGTGGACTTAATGAAGAAGTTCTATTAAAAAATAGTTTCATTTGAATTGAAATATATTATATATATTTACTCAAGATCTGTCTGGGCTTTTAATAATAATTATAACCGTTTGGCTTTAAGAGGACTTCTTCCAAAAAGCTTTTTTCATCTGTAATTTAATAAAATTCAAATATTTTGCAACCGTGGGGCAATATGCGTATCAAAATTCTTGCTTTATTGTGTACTATCCATACTAACAAAAACCAAGTAATTGATGAGCGAACTTCTTAGCTCCTAAACAAGAGATTGGAATATAAAAGGTGGTCCAACAAAAATGCACGATGTTAATTGTAAATAAAAAAAAGTTTTCACAGAATTATCTTCAAATTTTTTATTATGATGGAAGGATGTATGACAATTATGTGTGAAACAAAATATCGGCCAAATGCTCTCCACGGCTTCGGTGGCATACCTCTATCCGATGGTCCATATTTTTAATGACTCTGAGACATAATTGAGGTAAATTGTCGTTAATGTATCGAATTATCTCATTCTTTAGCTCTTGAATTGTTCTTAGCTTATTGACGTACACTTTTTCTTTAAAATATCACATGATCGTGGCGGCCAATTTACATCGCCACGACGTGAGATAACACGGCCATTGAATTTCTCGCGCAAAAGATTCATCATTTCGTTGGATGTGTGGTATGTGGCACCATCCTGTTGGAAATACATATCGTCATAGCGAACACCATTCACGGTAACTGCTTTGCCGACCTCATGTGACACTATCGCTAACAACGGCTATGTTTTCCACAGAACGAACTGGGTGAGCATGCACAGCTGTTTTCACATTTCCTACATACTCGGTTGTTGAAATTTGCGCACAATTCTCCCGATTCTAGATACATTTGGTCGATTATGATGACCAAAAAAAATTACGAAATGCATTTTGATTTGAACGACCATTTTCGTAAAAGGCTTCAACAATCTTAACGCGCTGTTCAATTGTGTACCTCCTTGTGGCTGAATTTGTCTTGTATTATAGTTGGACCACTCTTTATAATTTGCCTGCTCTATCTCAAATCTGAATTGCATCTGCACTTTAAAATGTCTTGTTAAAGTTAGGTAGAAAAGCCACTGCAATAAACACAAGTTTACCTTTAAAAAGATGAGATGAGCCCAATTCATGTCCTTTATCTAAAAAAATGGATTTTCCAACAACAATCATGTGGGCCTAAAATAGGGCAGGTAAATAAAAACTATATACGCCATCATATCCGCAGCTGACAATTACCCATAAGTTTGGTATAAAATAAGGCACATACTGCAGAATAATTTCATTCTATTAAGGAATATTGCATACGTAAAACACGCAAAGAAAAAAGACTGAAGTAATTCGGCAACATCGAGTTGTAAGTTAAAATAATAATCACTTGAAAAAATATATTAAATATTTTTATTATAAACGGCCTTTATTTTACCTATTAGAATAAACGCAACCAATCTACTGTGGAACCTGATTCTACAGCAATGACGAGTTTGAATTCGATAGCACCCATTGAAACTGATCCTATTGATACTTATTTAATGGAGTTAACAAGTGATTCCTGTTCGGAATTTGAGGAATCTTTTTACACCGAAGTCGAGTATTTGGATTCACCATCATCCAAAGAAGTGGAAACTTGTTCTGAAGTTGAGAGAATGTACAATGATTCGACAATCCTCAGTGCAACACCCTCAGAAGTTTACCCCAGTGCGGAAAATCAGGAACCTAGCAGTTCTCATGTGGTGTATTTGGATTCACCATCATCCATGGAAGTGGAGACTCTTCCATGCAACGAGAAATTTGATGAAGATTCATCATTTCCCACAGCTGTTGAGCCTGCTGCTAAGGACGAGGAAGCTAATAATGCAACAAAGCCTTCTAAAATTAGAATTTTAGAAAATCTGCTACTCAAGACGGCTCCTGAAGAAGGCAACAAAAGGGCACCACCCTCAGAAGTTTACCGCAGTGCGGAATTTTTGGAATCTATATATTATCAAGTGGTGTATATTGATTCCATAGAAGCCAATGGGAAAATCGTTGATGATTCGACAATTCCCAGAGCAGTTGAGCCGGCTCCTGAAGACGGGGAATATAATGATGTAACAAAACCATCTAACTTTAGAAATCTAGGAAATCTACCGCTCAAGAAAAGATGGAATAGTTCTCTCCCATTCAAGAAACGATGGAAAATTGCGGCTAAGATTAATGAAGATCCAAGACTAATCCTAAAAGACATTTATAACCTGGATATGAAAATACTCGGAACTATGCAAGTAATTTCCAAAGTTGTTTCAAAATGGCAAAACTTTGAGGTCGAACTTGCTAGAATGGAAGCGTTCTTATTGTTGCGAACTTTAATAAAAGTTGAAGATGAACTTGTAGAGGTAGATGAAAGAACAATAGCTGAACATGTCAATAAAATGGATGAGCAACTCAACCAAATGAAAGAGCAGCACAATCAAATCGATGAACAGTTCAGAAAAATAGTTGAACAGGCAATGAGTATTTCAAACGAAATAAGATCTCAAACTAATAAAGAACAATCTAAATATCCTAAAATTCCGGCCAATTCCGTACTTAAATTCGGAAAATTCACAAAATATGAAATTATTGAAAAATTTGTTGCCAAGGATGTGGATATTGTAAGCCTAGGAAATATTGTTATGACTAAAAAAGCTCTTAAAGCTTTCATGCCGTCTTTATCTGGTAATCCTCTGACTCGTAAAATTCTAGAAAAATATATAGATAGTGAAGAGTTGAGAAAATTAGATAGTGAAAAGTTGAGAGAATTAGATAGTGAAGAGTTGAGAGAATTAGATAGTGAAGAGTTGAGAAATAAGGGTATCCTATCACCGGCTTCAAAGGGCTGCGGTAAGAAAAATAAAGGTAAATCCAGCCATTTTGTTGGGGCTGAGCAGCCCAGTAGAAGAGCACTGGGTCTTTCAAACGAAATAAGACCTCAAAATTCTAAAGGAAAACATAAAGTACCTAAAATTTCGGCCACTTCTGCACTGAAAGCCCGAAAACTCACAAAAGCTGAAATTATTGACACATTTGTAGCCAATGATGAGGGCATGGTATGCATAGGACGCAATGGTACTATGATTGCTAAAAAAGCTCTTGAAGCTATCAATTGGTCTTTATCTGGTAGTGCCTTGACTCGCAAAATTCTAGTAGAAGTTTTTGGTCATGAAGAGTTGAGAGAAAATAATTTGACGGGTGTCCCATCACCGGCTTTTAGGGGCTGTGGTAAGAAAATAAAAGGCAAATTGAATTCTGAAAAAGTAGAAGACATTATTCAGATGGTTATGAAATATACAAATTTAAACGCTAAAGAGGTTAGAAATGCCATTACAACTAAATGTGCCGATGAGAATAAAATGTGTAGAAAACAAGACCAAAAGAAATCAACTTCAAGACAACAAGGATTAAAAAAATTGAAGAAACCAAATTAGTCCTTAAAGAGCTTTCATTAGAGATAAGTTAATACCAAAACAAAATGGTAAAAATACAACGGGTATTAACATAGCATATTTAAATGTAAAGGCCACAAAAAATGTTTTTAACAACTTCATATATTTAATATCCTTAAAATATAAATTCTTTTTTTTTTAAACCCTTCACCACAGGTGAATGGGTTTTCCGAAGACCCCAGACATGATGAGGACTTGATTGTTATATATTTCTGTTAAATGTGATCCATTTCTGCTTGCTATTAAAAATCAGCCAGATCGGTTGATAAATGGCTGAGATATTAGCAAAAAACCAGGACTACCTCTAATTTTTCCCGTAAAATTCCTTTGTTTTGTATGTATGTTGAATATTACGCATTACAAACACATCAATTTCTTTTCTTTCACCTCTTCACCTTTTATACACACAACAAACACATACAAAGATTTATCATTTAAATAAAAACCAATCAAATCCCTATTGAACGAAAACTGTTCATTTAACTCTATAAAGGATGATTCCATATAGCCTTCATAGCCGAGTCGTCTAAACGCTATGTCATAAATGCTTTTTTTCTCTAAGAACGCGGGTTCGGATCTTGCTCAAGACACAATTCAACTTTTTTTTTTGTATATTTTTTTTTTATTTTCTTTAGACTTTTTTATTTTTTTGTTTTTTTCAACATTAAATAATTAATTTAAATAAAATTTTATATTAATAATTAAATAATCCATAAATAGGCTAAAAACATCAAAATTTGTATAAAAACCCTCTGATACAAACAAAATACAAACGGTTTTATTTCTATTTTTTGCTCCGATTTAAAAGAATTTATAAACAGATTTTTAAACCATTTTCTCGTATATAAAGAAGATTTTATACATAATTTCCCTTTGAGTGCAACTATTTTAGGTCATAACTTATAATAATTTATAAAAAAAAAATTATAAACTATTTTCCTTAAAATTTTTAAAATTAAGCTAAATAAATTAAAAATATTTTGTAATAAAAAAGCGAAATAAAATCCCAAATACAAGTTTGCCAGCTAAATCAAACTTTTTTGTAGAAATAAAACACATGCAGTTCTAGTGATTTCTTTTAACGATTTGTAAAAAAATATTTTTTTGGTCGAAAAAAGCTTTTTTAGAACTAAAAAATATCCAAAGATCGAAAATCTTTAGTAGAACTTATTTGCTGAAAGTAGTTATGACCAAAACATACATTTTTTTAAATACCTATTTTCGGGAACCATAAATCTTTCAGAGTCCAAGTTTTATCACTAAACTAAATTGTAAATTTCCACTTAAAGATGTCCGTATATATATCTGTCCATTCCATATATGTTCATATATAAACTTCACTATTTTCCCAACCATGGTGAAGGGTATATAAGATTCGGCATAGCCGAATTTAGCCGCTCTTACTTGTTTTTAAATAATATACATTGTACCAAATTGCTTGTTAGTTATTATAACTAGTTGCAGTAAAAAACAAACGAGTAATAAGTAGGAAGAATTTCCTGAGTGTTGCTTCTATTAAAAAAAAGTCTATTAAAAAAAAGTAATGTAGTGTGTGGCATCTACCAAACCATCTAAAAATCGAAATATATATGAGCATACATGATCATACATGGGCTTGTATATGATCATACATGTGCATACATGGTCATATACGTCCATACATGATCTCATATATGACCATATATCTTCGGATCCGAAATTTGAGGGTATATGGTGATATATATGCATATATTATCATGCATGCTAATAAAGGGTGTCCCAAGAAGAACGCAATTTTTAAATCTGGCAACATTCGAAGTGTCATTGTTTGACATTTGAACAATTGTTATTGTTTGCTAGTAGAAGGTACGAGGTTAGTAAAAATGGAGCGCTACACGAATGAACAACGCATTCTCATTGTGAAATTGTTTTACCAAAATGGTGAAAGTTTTGCGGCTTCAGTTCGCAAATTGCGATCAATTTGGGGTCACAAAAGAGTCAACTGTAAAGAGATTAATGGATAAATTTGCCGAAACTGGGTCTGTTAGTGATGTAAAGACCGAAAATGTCGCAGCTAGCTGTACGTGATGATGTCGCTCAAACTCCATCCACCTCAATTCGACACCGAGCTCAGCAAATTGGTGTCTCCAAATCCACTTTGCAGCGAATTTTGACGAAAGATTTGCATCTTCATGCATACAAAGTTCAATTGACTCAGGAACTGAAGCCAGCTGACCATGGACAGCGAAGGGAATTCGTTAATTGGGTATTGGAGAGACAACATGAAAATGATGATTTTGCCGATAAAATCATTTTCAGTGACGAGGCCCATTTTCATCTTGATGGCTTCGTCAATAGGCAGAATTGTCGCATTTGGGGTGAGGAAAATCCTCGAGTGATTCACGAGAAGCAAATGCATCCTCAACGTGTCACTGTGTGGTGTGGTTTTTGGGCTGGAGGAATCATTGGACCTTTTTTTATGAAAATGAGGCAGGTTAAGCGCAAACAGTCAATGGTGTTCGGTATCGTGAAATGATAACCAGTTTTTTCTTGCCTAGAATTGAAGAAATGAATGTGGAGGGCATGTGGTTCCAACAAGACGGCGCCACATGTCATACAGCCAGAGAAACAATTCAATTGCTGCATCAGTCATTTCCCGGTCGTGTTATTTCGCGTTTTGGAGATCAGAATTGGCCGCCTAGATCGTGCGATTTAACACCATTAGATTTTTTTCTTTGGGGTTTTTTGAAGTCGATGGTTTACGCGAATAAGCCGACGAGGACTCAAGCCTTAAAAGAGGAAATTGGACGCTGCATTAATGAAATACCGCAGCATTCATGCAAAATGGTCATTGAAATTTCATTAAAAGATCGCGTGCATGCCAGCAAAGCCGCGGCGGCCATCTGCACGATATATTGTTCCATACATAACCACATTCTGTCTACTTTACGATATAATAAAGTTTCACGATTTTTTTTTAAATATCTGTGTTTTATTTAAAATTTAAAAATTGCGTTCTTCTTGGGACACCCTTTATATTATTCATGTATGCTCGTATATGATCATATACGTCCATATACCCTCAAATTTCGGATCCGAAGATATATGGTCATATATTAGATCATGTATGGTCATATATTGAACAATGTATGGACGTATATGACCATGTATGCCAATGTATGATCATATACAGGCCCATGTATGATCATGTATGCTCATATATATTTCGATTTTTAGATGGGAATGGACTTTTTTCTTATTCTACAAAGTTATTTAACTGACAGGCACTTTTATGTTAAATATAAAGATGAATGCTCAAGCATAATTAAAATGGAAGCGGGAGTTCCGCAAGGTAGTGTCCTTGACCCTATCCTATACCTTCTGTACACAGCAGACATTCCTACTCCAACAAGAAACACAGATATGATTGCAACATTTGCAGACGACACTATCCTTTTGTCATCAAACAAAGAAATAACTTTGGCCATATCAAACCTTCAACAATTGCTGGACAATACTCTAAACTGGTTTAAAACCTGGGGTATTTTAGTAAATAGTGAAAAAACAGTACAAGTGACTTACCATAGGAATATAAGTGATCATCAAGCAATTACGATAAACAACACTCCGATTCAAAATAATAATAAAGCTAAATATCTTGGCATGATAATCGACTCTAAATTAATCTGAAAAGATCATATCATCCGTAAAAAAAAAAACGAAGTAAAGTACGAATTTGGACAACTTTACTGGCTCTTAGGAAAGGATTCAACTTTATCCTTACAAAACAAATTGCTTATATACAAAACAATAATAGCTCCTATTTGGAACTCTAATATAAAAATCATCCAACGAGTTTAATCAAAAATACTGAGAACTATTATAAACGCCGAATGGTACATATCCAATGAAAATATACATCGTGATATTAACGTCAGCACAGTCCAAGAAGTCATAAGGAATTCCAGCTTCAAACATACATTTAAACTTACAACTCATTCTAACAATGAAATTAGACAACTACCCTATAACGAGCTCTTAGGTTCAAGAAGACTTTAGCGATGCACTTCATCGCAGCTATGTGTCCGATTCTTATAATTGATAATTTGGCAGTCAAGCACATCTTACCACTTAATTTTTCACAGTTTTTTTCAAATGTCTCAGCTTATGTTTACTGTATCGCAACTCTATCAAGATATCTGGGTAAGTAACTTCAAGTTAAAAATAAATAAGAAATTTTTTGAAACAAACATCATTTTTAAAGCAAGTGTGACAAATTAAGCAGATATACCTCAAAAATGAGTTCAAAATATAAGCGGTTGACTCAAGACCAAAAGATCATTATTTTTACATTGGAGGAAGAAGGAGTACCCTGCCGAAAAATTGCGAGACGGATAGGCTATTGTCATCCAACCGTGATAAATTTGTTGAAAAAAAGTACCAGGACGACCGTTTAGAGAGCAGCAACAGGAAAAGGACGAGAAGGAAAACATCAGAGAGGACAGATTACGTTATACACCGAATGAGCCTAAAGAATCGTTTTAAAAATGCCGTGGAAATAAGAAGGGATTTCGAGCAAGAGCACCAAGTTAGTATTAGTGTGGAAACGGTTCGCAGACGGCTCCGGGAATTCGGATTTTGTGGAAAAAGACCAGCAAAAAACCCCTGCTGACACAGAAAATGAGAGCTAAACACTTGGAGTGGGCTAGAATGCACCGCAATTGGACTCTCGACCAATGGAAAAACATTATATGGTCTGATGAGAGTAAGTTGAACTTGTACTGTGCAGACAATCTTCCCTACGTGCGACGTTTTGCAGGAGAAAGGTTTAAAGACACATGTGTAATTAGAACAGTCAAGCATCCTCAGAGTCAAATGATCTGGGGATGTTTTTCTTATTATGTACGGAGTCCCTTGATCGTTGTGGATGGAATAATGAATGGAGAAAAATATGGCAAACTCATAACGGATATTATCCTGCCTATTGTTGAGGAGCAATACGGACATTCTAGTGAGGCTATCTTTCAGGATGACTCCGCGCCATGTCACCGAGCAAAATCTGTAAGTTTTGATAACAACGTGAACCATCATTACATCCGCATGTTTGTAGCTAAAAATAATTCAATAATCCTTTAAATCCTTTTTAGAGGCTCAAAAAATATTTAAGGACCTCGGTATTCAACACATGAATTGGCCTGGAAACTCCCCGGATTTAAATCCTATTGAACATTTATGGCACGTGATGAAGCGTAAGGTGGCTCAGCATAAACCACAAAGTAAGCTGGAGCTAAAAAGGATTTTGGAAAATGTCTAGGAAAATGAAATTTCAAACAGTGAATTGCAAAAACTAATTGAGTCAATGCCTGCCCGAATCGAAGCTGTTATAGCCTCCAAAGGCGGGTCGACATCTTATTAAACTTTCAATTATATTAATATCTAATGTTCCACTAAACCACAAAAAAAAATTATACAGTCTAGTATTGAAAATATTTTGAAAATATTTTGAAAACTGAAATAGAAATATGAAACTAAAAATTGTCCATTTATTTATTTTATCTAAAAAAATATCTAAATGCACTCTCAAAATTAATGAAATTTTGTTAAAACCTGTGTTGTTATTTATAAAATCCATGTTCAAAAAATTTTCCATGTGGTCCAAACTTAAGCTGAGAAACTGAAAAAAAAACTGCAAAAAATAAAGTGGTAAGATGTGTGTGACCGCAGGTGTAATTTAATATAAATGTTTACTTACACTAAATATAAGTTATCTTAAGTGTTGATTTAAGTTAATTAATACCCAAACTTCAAAACTAATTACTAATTGTCATATAAAGACAGGTGTAAATAAAATGGGATGTTAAAAAAAAAAAAAAGAAAATGGTTAGCACTACTGGATGTAGCGTACCTGAATTAGGGTGACCCACTGTTTGGCCGTTTGTTAACAAAAAACGTCCGATTAGAGCACACTGTTGTTTGTCAAATTGTTCCAATCTTTTAACATGAATTGTCCTTTCACAAAAAAATGTATATTATATTAGATGCGGCTAGGAGAGCAAAAGACTGTGTCATTTTATCATTTCGTTATATTTTACCTCTTGTCATCCCAACACAAACCAACTCCAAACTTTTAAATATACATAATCAGAAGCTTCAGTTTCAGCATTTGAGGCTCAAGTTTCGCAACTTCTAACAAGTATATTAAACTATTATTATAAAATGGATCGATACAATCACACAATCATACACGGTTTGACTATTATAGCCTTAGATATTTGGGGCGCTGAATTAAAATATGCACTCCGTTTTTTAAGATTGGTTCTAGTTTTCAAGATATTGAGTAAAATATGTTTTTACAATTTTGACAGTTAATGTCCATTTTGTTCAATAAAAAGTGAAAATATAGATATAAACAGCAGTGTAACTGAGTCGGATATTTTTTCACGCATTATAGTCCAATAGTAGTCGCTCATCATGGCCTCGTCTTGATATTGTGTTTCCATTTTCCCCATAATCTTGGTAAAGTTGCCCTCCTTACTCGTCGCTAGTCTTACCTAAATTTTTAGGAAAAAATTTAGGCGTATAACAATTTGGGAAACAACTTGGTCAAGTACTTAAAAGCCAGTCCTTAAGGATTGAGCGCTTTGACGAAGTTTAAGATAATGTCAAGTTTTGTGTGGAGGGGTGCCAGGTAAAAGTTCTGTGGATTCAAAAGTGATATAGAAGAAAAGTTTAAAGTATAATAAGTACGACTTTGCCAATCTTTTTTCACATAATGTAGGTCAGTTGCACGACTATCCCACAGGCACAAAACACAGCAAAATTTCGTAAAACCAGATTGCATCCTCATTAATAGACCAATGACCTGTTGGAATAGTATGTAAATAATTTATTCTTTAAAATTGAATTAGAATTTATTTTTAAACATTTAAATCGCCACAAATTTTCCACTTTTTCTTACCATATAACATCCGTAAACATATAAATAAAATTCAAATTAATAAATACACAAGTGCTTGTGCAAATTTAAAATGTAACTGTCATAGAAACATGTTCTACTATTATTGTTACACAGATTTCACTACATTGCTAGATCTGTCAAAACAACAGTGTAATATTTTGGAAGATTACAAAGCAAATTGTGATAATATTTTCGTTATTGTTTTTGTTTTTTTATATTTGGGGAATAATGCTCCTAGACGAGATCAAATAATTCTCACTAAGTTTCTAAAAGCTTCGTCTCCTGATGATTTACGTAGGCCAGAACGAAATCCGGGTAGAGACCAGCCTACAACAATTTATTTTCACAATTTGTTATAAGTTTTGTGAGATTTTAGCATATTAAATTACTATAATAACATTGAGATGATGTTTTCAGTGATACCAACAGCTGATTGTCGTTCTGACGGTGCAGTGATGCCAACATGCGAGAACTCGAAAACTAGAACCAATCTTGATAAACGAAATTCATTGGTAATACCAATAATTGAATATTAGATTTATTTTTAATGCTTTTTCTCCTTTTTAATTCCAAATATTTTTGTTTTACTTTATAATCGACTATTGGGCTAAGCCCGACCGTGACCAAAATTCTAAGATGTACCTCAATAATTAGTTAGCCCATAGCAAAGGTAATACATATTTCAAATTTCAGATTTTTCCTTTGAACTCCCATTTTTACCATGTACCTGGCTAAAATTCTAAAACGTAGCTTATCAATAAGTTAGCCCACACTACAGTTAACATATATTTAAAATTTCAGGTTTTTAGATAAATAGGTGTAGGCGAGACTTTTCTTCTTTTTGCCCCTGCCCGTAGATATTTATAAAAATCCGTTTCTGCCCTCCCCGTTGGATTTTCTAAAAATTACTTCTTAACTGTTATCTACACTGGAGAGGAAGCCTGCATACTAAATTTTTTACTTCCTAGTTTGTGCAGGCCGTTAAGGGGGAGTCTTCATCGATGAGTTAGCAGATACTCCAAGAAAAGCATATATAAAATTTTGCGTTTCTAGCTAAAGCGTTTTGGGAAGGTTCTGAAAGGTGAGTTTTTCCCCGTAAATAAACAAATATTTACACATTTTCAAATTTGCACATTTGCCCATTTGTATTTGTGCACATTTACACATTTGCATATTTCCACATTTGCACATTTACATTACCATCAAACCTTCAATCCATCAAACCATCAATCTATCAAACCATTAAACAATCAAATTTTCATTTTTGCAAATTTGCACATTTGCAATTCTTTTCCCTCGTTGTAATTCCCAATTTCAAACGCATATGTACTTTTAGGGCAAACATTAGAAACATATCTCATATATTTTACATGTCGACATCACATATTTGAAATACTTTTACGGAGCGTTTAAAAGATGAAGAGATTTACTTGGCGATACAACAGAGATAAAAGATTTTGCAGAAAAAAGTCTTAAAGAATAGCAACCACGGATTGATTACAAGGAACTTCTCCAATTAGCAGTAGGAGGATCGGTTCCAAAGTTTAAATTTCGGATGCCCATGCCCTATGGATGTCCAAGGCAATATATTGCTTTACAATATTTATATTTCGGGACGATTTCATTTTGACTGACTATGAGAAAAATGGTATAAGAGACATGTGTATTTTTTAATAAAAATATACTTAAAAGTTTGGATAGAAGCTCCTGTTGCTGCCAGAGCTCCTAAAATCATTATATGTTTACAATTCAATTGATGAAAAAATAAGTCGAGAATTACTACCCAAATTTTGCAATTATTTGTTTTTTCGATGATAAAATTTCTAATGCATCAAAAAAACTTATGGTAGCAGCTTTAAATCAATCTAATGATAGTGACAACAAAAAGTTGACAATTCTTCCCCATCAAATTAGCCAGTACGCTGATAAAAATATTGCGGGTTTTCCTTCGCAAAAAGCACTAAACTTTTTTAAAATATTAAGGAATGGAACAATGGAATCTGTTAAAATATTGGTTTGGGCATAGTAAGTAAATTGAAAGTTGTTATTGACTCAAATGTCACGAGACGAAGAAGAGAAGCAATTGTGGCAGATTATAGGAAACAATATTCTGATACAACCAAATCAGGTCTTTCAAATTTATGTACATAAATATAAATATTAAACACTTATTTTAATAAGTGAACATTTTATGTAGACATAGATTTGAAAATAAGAAATAAACTTTAGAATTGTAATGTTCAACAAATTAAAACAACTAATAAATAATCTTAAAGTAATATTTAATTTGATAGAAACTAATTTTAATTTTTATACGAAAATTTTAAAATTCAAGGAAGTCCTTTTGTTAATTTTTGTGTAAAGTGTAAAGTGGAATGCATTTTCTGGTCAGCTACGACTTTCATCAACATTCTTTGTGCCTTCCATTCGGCTGGTGTCTAATAACTTTTTCTGTGTATTTTCCATGTTTACTTAAGTTATAAAAAATAAGGGAAAAAAATTTTTCATTTGAAACAACTTTTCCTATGATCTCGAATAAAACTAAAAACACATTTTCATATATATTTCAAATTTATTTTTTTTATCAAGCATCAAAACTTATTTATTTTATAAATTTTTTCAAAAAATATTTTAGACAAAATTAAAAAAAAAAGATCAAAGGCTTAAAAATTGTAAAAGCATAAACGAATTTATCATTTTGTTTTAATTTAGTATTTTTACTTCCGAACCATTTTTTTTAAATCTATGTAACATTTTAAGGCAGTTTAAGTTTGTAGTAAGTTTTAACTAGAAATAACATTTC